>JAZBNJ010000011.1:6830000-7050000 GCA_037349165.1 Choristoneura rosaceana
TGCGCATGGGGTGAGCAGTGGTCTGATTCGAGCACTGAAGTCTCTCTACGAGGACTCCAGTGCTTGCGTGAGAATAAACGGAGCGTATACTGAATGGTTTAACATTCAAAAAGGTGTTAGACAGGGATGTGTAGCGTCTCCATGGCTGTTCAACCTATTCATGGATAATTGTTTGACAGATCTAAAAGATAGTGATCGTGGACTGAGAATGAATGAGTTACCTATCAAGTGCCTTCTTTACGCCGATGATCAAGTATTACTTGCATCGTCGGCTGAAGATTTGCAAGGGATGGTAACTATTATGAATGATGCTTTAGAGAGACAGGGAATGAAAGTGAATGTAAAAAAGACGAAAGTTATGGTATTTGAAAAGGAAGAGAACGTAACAGAAGTGTGTGTCCGGATTGGAGACGAAAACTTGGAGCAAGTGAATGAATTTGTGTACCTGGGATCGATGTTTACTAGGGATGGAAAGTGTGAAAGTGATATTGAAAGGAGAGTAAATGCTGGTAACATAGTGAATGGAGCGTTGCACACTTTTATGAATAGCCAGAAAATCTCCAAAAGAGCTCGTCTGGCTGTGCATAGAGGGGTGCTAGTACCAACGCTCATGTATGGAAGTGAAAGTCGGGTGTGGCAGGAAAGGCATCAGAGTAGAATAAATGCGGTAGAAATGAGAACGTTAAGAAGTATGTTAGATGTGAAATTGAGTGACAGAATTAGAAATAGTGCGATAAGGGAACGCTGTGGTGTAAATGAAGGTATAGTCACACGGATTGAGAAAGGTATGCTTGGATGGTTTGGGCATGTGGAGAGAATGAGTGAAAACAGATTGACTAAGCAGATCTATAAGACGAGCGTGAATGGGAACGTTGGGAGAGGAAGACCTAGACGAACGTACCACGATCAAATCGGGGATATTCTGAAGAAAGGTCGGGTCAGAAGTACTCTAAACCGACGTGCTTGCATGAAAAGATTGATGAATGTAGAGGAAGCGAGAGTTGTATGCCAGAATCGTAGCAAGTGGAAGGATGTAGTCTCTGCCTACCCCGTTGGGAAAGAGGCGTGATTTTATGTATGTATGTATGTATGTTTAAAAATCAAAGTATGTTTTGATGAAGATTACATTCGTAGCCTAATGGCTGCCGCTGAAACATTTTGGGAATGTAATATCTTTCCAATGGTTATAAATAGTGCACAAACTTAATTATGAAACTACCGTGAGACTCACTCATATTAAATGATATTGAACGGATTACTCACGTCTTAAATCGAGTTCAGAGCAGAGCGAGTGAGTGATCAGAGCGGTGGCGCGTAGTGCGCGTGTGGCGGCAGCCGCCGAGTCGCGTGCTCCAGTGATGAAGGGTTTCGAAATAACCCGAAACATGTCAAGCTAAACTCGATTTAAGACGTGAGTAATCCGTTCAATATCATTTAATACAAACTTAATTGTTGTAAATTTGCAAATAAAAAATTAAGAAAAATATTTTGTTTACTCATTGTGGCTCAAAGTCTGTGGTTGAAAGGTTTAGGTAATTAACTAAAATGTAAACAAACTTTAGCTGCCAGATTTGTACATTCAAGGATTTTATACATTTTACTTATCCATAGTAAGACAAACTAGAGCAAGTGTACTTCAATACAGAAATGTTAATGTTTAAATAGTTTAATGGGGGAATTTCAATATTTAAGAAACCAGTTAACATTGTTTTGTTTACTTTTTAGTTAAATACCTATCCAAATCCAAACCAAGTATGCATATAAACTTACCTAAATAAAAGCCGTGGTGGCCTAGTGGTTTGACCTATCGCCTCTCAAGCAGAGGGTCGTGGGTTCAAATCCCGGCTCACACCTCTGAGTTTTTCGAAATTCATGCGCGGAATTAAATTTGAAATTTACCACGAGCTTTGCGGTGAAGGAAAACATCGTGAGGAAACCTGCACAAACCTGCGGTGCAATTCAATGGTGCATGCGAAGTTCCCAATCCGCATTGGGCCCGCATTAGAACTATGGCCCAAGCCCTCTTGTTTTGAGAGGAGGCCTGTGCCCAGCAGTGGGACGTACATAGGCTGGGATGATGATGAAGATATAATTTTACCTATTACTGCACCCATTTTAACATCTACATTTCTTATTCCTGGTGACAATACAATCTGGCAGTGACATCCTGATAGTCCAGCCAGGATTGTCTCCGCAGGACAGAACCCCTCAATGGTTAATGGTATCAACTTGAAATTTAATTTGGTATGGAAATGTCAACAAAACGAAGCTTGAAATGAAATTTTTAACAAAAACTTATTTAAAATTAAAATCATTTCACTACAACAATCATAACAGATCTGCTAATCATAAAAGACTACATTACCTTAACGGACAATGCCTATATTTATTGTATACAATTATCATGGCAAAGTGGGTTCACGGTTTAAATAAAACAATATAATTTTGTCAATCAGCTTTAATTATCGGGTCCTGCAAATTAATTAAACCACATGCAATTGTTACAATTTCAACTAAATATTTTATATGTTTATGATTCAACACTGCATGAGGTTTCAACATATGAAACTCTCGTACTCTTCTTATCACCCTCTCAATGTGCACTCTTAGACTGGCTATTACTTTTGTTTTAATTACTTCTTCTTTTGTTAATTTTTTATTCATTAGAACACTTGGTGGGCGAAGAAGTTTTGCATTTTTAGCACTCAACAAAGTTTCAATTTCTTTAAAACCTCTGTCGGACATGATTACAGCATTCAGAGGAACAATATCAATGAAGCCGCTTTTGCAGGTGATGGCTTTATCTGATATTCTTCCTCCATAATCTTTGGATATGAAAGCAATATAGCCAGCTGGAGTGCATGCTATCAAATATTTTAAAGTATTGCTAGATTTATATTGCGACCAAGTCTGTGCTTGACTGGAAGGATCACTGGGCTTTTCGATTTGGATCTCAAAGCAGTCTATAATAATTTGGACATTAGAGTATCTAATTTTGAAAACTAGTGGCAAGTTTTTCTTGATATCGTATAAACTTGGCAGATAAATAATATTTTGCAAGTATGTGGGTAATGCATAATAGTCATTTGTGCAACAAGAGAGCAAATTCGTTTTTTGGTGCGAGTGTTGATTTTGAATCCCGAGTAAGCGAAGGGTTCTACAGTTGAATCACGAGCGATAGCGAGTGATTCTAGGTTAGAATCCTGAGATCAGCGAGGGATTCAAACACACGAGATGCAAAAAAACTTTGGTCTCGCGTGGCATATACAATTTTTCACCTCAGCAGCGAGAACATAATTTAAATGTAACGTAAGAATAAAACCACATAATACACCCAACTGTTTACAAAACAAACACATTTTTTTAAAATAATTCGATTATTAAGAAATAATAATAATAACTACATTTAAAACTTTATTCAAAAATGATACGAACAGACAGTCGCGATTACATCTTTAAAAAGTCACCAGAAAGTTAAAAATGCCAAACATTGTTCAAAGGCGGTAAGTAGACCTTTAAATATGATTTTATTTAGATTTCTTTCTATTACATAAACATAAATATATATATAATATATTTGTTACAAATTCATTCAATTCGACAAATATTTATTCCAACTGTAGAGGTAGTATACGGAATTCTTTTATATAAAAAAAAAAACAAGAGAAGCGGCTTTCGTGCAAAGAGGTTGCATACTTTATCAAAAAAGCGGGTAAATATTTCGTTGTCATGTAATTTATTATTGGATATATTTTTAAATACCATAAATTTAATTTAAGATTGTAATCCCATCCTATCTCTCGCTTTTTTCGTGTTTAAGTGAAAGTGACAGATCTAAGTCAAGTTCATACATTTGAAATTCAGTAAGTAGACCCAACACTGTCCTAATCATTTAAAAAAAAAAGTTACTTTGTCTCACGGAGTGAGCAAAATGCGATTTTGCTCATAGCAAAACCTGCCTGTTTGAGGTGCTGAGGTGAAAACATTTTTTTCAAATACAAGCCTTATAGTAGACCTTGCCATTTCAAATTCATCGCTCATTCTCATAAAAGTGTCATTATTTTTTATTTTAAATAGTGTAATTATAACATGAAGTGGCAGACATGAACATTCTTTTGCAAGCAAATCTTTGCCCACCAATAGTTTTTTGGCAAACCTAAATACATTTTAGGTTTACTTGCTATCTTTTCCATCAGATGGGTTCTTCCATGTTTTTCTGCATCCTTAATACCACTTGAAGATGACTCAAAGTGAGATGATCCAATGAGGGAAGGAGTTGGGCAAGGACTCTCCTCACTATCAGGTAAATGCGACATGACTGATGGCATTATTTTATCCTTAACCTTGCGGGCTTGAAAGTTTGTACTCTTGTTTTTTGTTTGTGGTTTGACCATAACAGATTTATGTTTAAATACCATAATTTCACACTGCACAGCATCAACCTGAAACATAAATTCAAAGGTAAGGAAACATATTCCAGCCTTTTTAGGGTTCCGTATCCAAAGTGTACCAATCGGTCCCTATTAATGAGACTCTACTGTATGATTGTAGAGAGTAATCTCTAGAACTACAAGCAACTCTATACCAACATGATACCAGGTTTAGTAATAAAAAAATTAAAATTAGCCTCCATATTAATTTAGCTAGGTAAAAAAATTCTATTCACCAAATTCTATTTGCAGATGGTAGGACCTCGTGCAAGGTCCGCCCGGATTGCTACCACCATCTTGCTCGCTAATCCTGCCGTGAGCAGCAGTGCTTGCACTGTTGTGTTTCAGCGCGGAGAGTAAGACAGCCGGTGAAATTACTGGCACTTGAGGTATTCCAACTTAGGCCTCTAGGTTGGCAACGCGTCTGCAATACCCCTGGTGTTGCAGATGTTTATGGGCCGTGGTGATCTCTTACCAGCAGGAGACACACTTGCTTGTTTTCCTTTCAGTCGAATAAAAAAAAAGTTGTTGCAGCATGAAGAGGTAACAAAAACACAAAATAAGTACTTACATTGGTTGAGGTTTGAATGTCAGGCACACTTGAGATAGCGTCATTCATCACTATAGCTCTCGAAGAGTGACCTTGTAAGACACCATGGCCAACCTGTTTAAAATAATAATTAAATCTTCTGTTGGAACAAGAGAGACATATATATTTTTAAACAGAAATGTTACCAACAGACAAGGCACGGCCTAAACCAATAGAGCTATACTTTGTAACTGCAAAATGGATTGTAACATTTGTAACTTACTATTTGAGATATATTTTTTAGGGTGGCATTCAATTTAAGCCTTGGTTTAGCGCCAGAAAGGTACTGCTCATAGTTTTCTTCTTCTACCTGTAATGAAATTTTACACAATTACATTAAAGTATTACATTATATACCTATTAAAAAAAATATGACCACTTTATATTTTTTATATGACTAGCAAACGGAAATTATATAATTTAAAAGGTACCCAAATGTTTTTAAAGTATCTTTTTGTTTTTACAATAAGTATAGATCTTATAGATAATAGGACTGGTCTTGATATTTCATACAATTAAAAAAAAGTTACGTTTAAATGATCTTCACAACAAAGAAGTTGTCGTTTAGGGCATTTCCGTCCCAGCAGTAGGCACCACGTTTTTTGCAGGTCTTTTGTAACGGTACAGAATTTCAGACTAAGTTTTTAACATTGCTATTAGTACATGTCGGAATGAAACACGTTTTGGGTGCTTTCCACCGTTGATACTCTTCACCGTCAGAACTAATGGTAGCAAACTCTAATCGGCAGATTGAAATCCAGTCCGGTTTCAGATCCGAAGGTCGACGTTATAACTTCAAAAATGGAATCCAGAGTCAAAAGCGAGGGTCATCGTCAAAGCAGGCAATATCGAAGGTCCGGTGTGAATAGCAAACAGTTGTTATAAGATCGAGATTAAATTGAAAAACAGAAGAAATTGAACGCGCGCAAGAGAGGTTAGAGAGGTTATATTATAACGCAATCTGACATTAATGACGTTGACATTAGGTTTTTTTTAAATTTTTTCATTAGGACTCTGACAAAATCCATATTCAATCGCATTAGCTGAATTTGGCGGGAAAAAGATTTGTTTTATTTTTTAAAATTAATTTGTATTAATTTGTTGTATTTGTATTTGTATTAATTTGTGTGTGTATTTGTTTTGTTTTGTTTCTTTGTTTGCAGGTGGTAGGACCTTGTGCAAGGTCCGCCCGGATTGCTACCACCATCTTGCTCGCTAATCCTGCCGTGAAGCAGCAGTGCTTGCACTGTTGTGTTTCGGCGCGGAGAGTAAGACAGCCGGTATAATTACTAGTACTTGAGGTATTCTATCTTAAGCCTCTAGGTTGGCAACGCATCTGCAATACCCCTGGTGTTGCAGATGTTTATGGGCGGTGGTGATCTTTTACCACCAGGAGACCCACTTGCTCGTGTGCCATCCAGTCGAATAAAAAAAAAAAAAAAAAAGACAACAGAAAAATCTGATATTTTTTTCCATTGATCAGTAACCTTATTCCTACTGATAAAAAAAAAATCAGCCACTTTTAAAAATTTCATCCATCGCCCATTTACATCTGATTTTACGCCGCCTGACACAAATTATCAGTGACAAACTCCCGCCGACTTTATAATCAATGCTGAAATACGTGAACTAATATACACACCTAAGTTAACATCGTAAATTGACAGAATAATCTGTAGATATTATAACATTTACCGGTACGTCTTATTCTTATTTATTTGCTTTTACCAATTAGAATTAGTGAACCAATTTTGAATTATTTACAGTTTCAAACCTAAACAATCTCAGATATACGGTGACTTTTTGTTAATAGCTTGTTGATTAGCTACATAATACGAAAAATATACTTGATGATAATTAACTGTTACACGGATTTATTCACAGGTTACGTTATGTTTACAATATAGGAGCGTGCAGGAGATTGCAATATTTATAACTGTGGACAATGTCAAGCAACCAGAGCTAATAATTAATCGTAAAAAATCCCGATACTAAAACAAAGTCTCCTTTGCCTATCATAAAAATAGCTGTAGCTGTTCTGATCTTCTGGATCAATGATTTTTTTGAAAGTTAGTTTAATAAAGTGTATACGTTAACGTTTTTGGTTTGGTGTACATGTCGGTATGTATATTTACTGCCTGCAACTGTAGTAAAAGTACTATAGCAAATAAATGATGTTAGTCACTGCCTCGATTTTTTTTCTAGCTTAGTGCATTGTAAAACGTTGTATGATGTACGTGTCGAAAGTAGGAAATTCCCAACTCGTGCCGGCTCAAAACACTCGTAGTAGGAGAGCGGACTGCAAAATTTCGGACCTACTTGATACCGCGATGAAATGTACAATGGTTTCCCATAAAACTGATGCTAAGTCCGAATGTAATAGTCTGCCACGGCGGAACTTGCCGAAAGTACCAAAAAAATGGTCACTTCCGGTGCGAAAAAAGGGGTGTCATTTTACCCATCTGATACCGAAATAATAGTCATGGCATCAGTTAGGAATTTACTGGTAGATACAGAAAAGCTAAATATGTCATTATTTTTCTTGCCGGAAGTGCTCGGCAGACGCTCTCAAAGGTGCCCATCAGGACCCCTAAATATACCCATCTGATACCAGCATGAAACCAATTCCAGACGGTAGGTATAAATCCTCATTACCGGAATATATAAGTCTGCCAGGGCTATTCCTGCCGAAACACCTTGACATACGAGATTATGTGAGCAACCTCTACTCCGCTCAATATAGATATTTCAATTTCCATAAATCCCACAAAGCCCAATTTTGGTGGAGACCTTGGGTACACCATTAGGAATAAAGTGTCAAAAGTCTCCATTGATCTCATGAGTGCAAAAAGTCATTGGGGATCAAAGTTCAAAATTTGAGGTTTTTTTTTTTCGAAAACGGTAAGTTTGATCAAAAAGTAGCCGAGACAAAAATTATAGATCTTAAAATTATCTACAAAAATGATCTTCTTACTTTTTTTCTAAGAATTACCATTCCCGAGATATCACGACTCTAAAAGTTGAAGGCCTGCTGCCGAAACATCGGCAGGAATAGCCCTGGCAGACTTATATATTCCGGTAATGAGGATTTAAACCTACCGTCTGGAATTGGTTTCATGCTGGTATCAGATGGGTATATTTAGGGGTCCTGATGGGCACCTTTGAGAGCGTCTGCCGAGCACTTCCGGCAAGAAAAATGATGACATATTTCGCTTTTCTGTATCTACCAGTAAATTCCTAACTGATGCCATGACTATTATTTCGGTATCAGATGGGTAAAATGACACCCCTTTTTTCGCACCGGAAGTGACCATTTTTTTGGTACTTTCGGCAAGTTCCGCCGTGGCAGACTATTACATTCGGACTTAGCATCAGTTTTATGGGAAACCATTGTACATTTCATCGCGGTATCAAGTAGGTCCGAAATTTTGCAGTCCGCTCTCCAACTATCGCTTCGCTCGTGTTTTAAGTTCTCCGTCACTCGTTGGGAATTGCCTACTTTCCGCACTTGTATTATAAATAACTATTATTTATTCGTGATGCCTACAAGCGAGGCGACGGGCGCTCCGCGGGGTACGTATTATAATATATAAATTTAAAATATATATCGGTCGAAATACTTACAGTTGAAATACCGAAAATTATAAAATATAATGCATCAAAATATATACAGTTATTTGACATAAGTTCTAAATGATAATGATAATGATAATTTATTTATTTACAGAGAACATGGTACAAGATAAAAGGTTCTTAAAGATATAGAAGGCTCTCACATTCTGCCGCGATTGCGACGTGTAAATTAAAATTAAAAAATTAATTAATTAAATGGCAATAAAAAATAAAAACAGTGTTAAATCATAAAACAATAAAATCAAAACAATAATAATGGGGAAAGAAAAAAAAATGTCAACATTACATTACAATATTCCTAATACAATTATGATAATACCTATTATTACTTCTCATGGGATGTCAAAAATTCTCTAACTGAATAAAAACAATGCTTCAGTAAATAAATGTCCAGTTTCCTTTTAAATTCGTGCATATTACTCTGCTTAAGGCTTTCGGGTAACTTATTGTAGATTTTAATGCAAGAAAAGTATGCATTCCTCTTGTAAACAGACAGGCGAGCTTTAGGAACGTAGAGGTTTTTCGACCCTCTAGTACGCGAGTTAATAACATCAGCATTGGTACGAAAGATGTTATTGTGCTGTTTTACAAATAAGCAAGCCTCTTTGATATACAGACATGGAAGAGGTAAAATGAGGAGTTCTCTAAAAAGTGGTTTACACGACACCATGTATCCCACACCCTTCAGGATCCTAATGCATTTTTTTTGTGCCTTAAAAACCCGATCTACATCTACGGAGTTACCCCATAATAGAAGCCCATATCGGAGAACTGAGGACACATATGCATGGTACGTAGACAGTGCAGCCTCTTGAGAGGCTACACGTTTTATTCTTGCCAACGCATATACGAACCTATCAATTTTGCTACAAACAAGATCTACATGATTTTTCCAATTACAGCATTGATCCAATATAAAGCCCAGAAACCTAGTCGCCTGAACTTGGTTAATTTTTTGATTTTTGTAACAAATATCACTAAATGGATCCAGTTTTGCTCGACACGTTTGGAACTGAATTATACTTGTTTTATTGACATTAACTTTTAAGTTGTTATGTTCCAGCCATTCTATAACAGAATTTAATGCTTTATTTATGTCTTTTTCGAAATTTAATTTATCGTGACCTTGAATTGCAATAGTTGTATCGTCCGCAAACAGTATACAAGGGTGAGGGATGCAGTCAGGAAGGTCATTTATATATGTCAGGAATAGAAGCGGTCCTAAAATACTGCCTTGGGGGACACCGAAATTATTGTACTTGAACTCTGACCTAAATGCCTTCCTTTCATGGTTTTGCATTGAGCAAATCTCTGTACATTGCTTCCTATTGCTCAGATAACTCTTGATCCAGCTAAGAGCGGTTCCTCTTATGCCATAGTGTTCAAGTTTCACTAATAGAGTTTTATGACAAACAAAATCAAACGCTTTACTCATGTCTAAGAACATGACAGCAATTGGAATTTTTCTATTTAGACTTTCCGTAATCAGTTTTATTAAGGTAAAACAAGCAAGGGAAGTAGATCTGCCTTTACGAAACCCGAATTGGTTTTCATTCAAAATGTGGTATTTATTAAAGAAATCTGTGACTTTATCGTGCATTACTCTCTCAAATATTTTTTAAATAAACGCATAAGCTTGAAATTAATCCGGTCAATTTAGACCAAAAAATGAGAGTGAAGTTACATAAAGTCGCAACAAGCTGAATTTCAGTGAAATTGTTCAAAACATAATTATAAACAATGTCTAGAAGTTCCCCATCATTCCCGTGTATGGAAATTTTTTATTCACGTTCAAAGGTCAAAAAAATTAATTTTTCGCGATTTTCAGCAAAACGGTAAGTTTTATCATAAAAGTACCTCATACAAAAATTGTAGATCATAAAATTATCTATAAAAAATGTATCAATACTTTTTTTCTTACGAGCTACCGTTTCTGAGATATAACGATTCAAAAAGTTATAAAAGTAGTTATCGTCATAATAGCACACGTTTCCACGCCACCTATGAGGTAGTGTACTTAGCGCGTTTTTTTTAATGTGGTTTCCCCCGTAGGCGTACTCCACGGGTCAGTTGTGATCCTATTTAATGTAAAACTATTGCAAAATAACGGAAATTTTCAAAGATTGGAAAAGATAAAAGCGATGTAAATTAAGAAAAAAGTGTTGAAGTTCATTCGTCTGATTCGTAAGTTTCAAATTCTTGTTTTTCTTCTTGTTCTTCTTCCCCTGCTTCTTCTTCATCTTCATAAAGATAAAAGATAAATATTAAGATAAATATAAGAGATGTTCAAAACAAGTTCAATTAGCTTGTCTTCCTCCAACCTCAGTTGCTGCTCACCAACATCTTTTTCGAGTATATTACCAAGTTCAAGTGTGGCTTGGTTATCAGCTAGACCCTACAGACTGGGGTTGGAAGTTGGTCAACAATATATTAGAGCCAGTTCAAACTTTACTTCCACCTGCGCCGGAAAAACTGCTGAACACTATTTTTTGCAACTGCACAAAGGGATGCAGTGCTAAATGTGGTTGCAAAAAAGTCGGACTGTTTTGTTCTTTGGCATGCACAAATTGTCAAGGCCGGTCGTGTCAATGGAGAATTCGTTTGATTCCGACGAAATATCATGCGATACATCGCTATTGACGCAATTTACTTGCATCCAAAATGAAGATGAAGAAGAAGCAGGAGAAGAAGAACAAGAAGAAGAACAAGAATTTGAAACTTACGAATCAGACGAATGAACTTCAACACTTTTTTTTAATTTACATCGCTTTTATCTTTTCCAATCTTTGAAAATTTCCGTTATTTTGCAATAGTTTTATATTAAACAGGATCACAACTGACCCGTGGAGTAGGCCTACGGGGAAACCACATTAAAAAAACCGCGCTAAGTACACTACCTCATAGGTGGCGTGGAAACGTGTGCTATTATGACGATAACTACTTTTATAACTTTTTGAATCGTTATATCTCAGAAACGGTGGCTCATAAGAAAAAAAGTATTGATACATTTTTTATAGATAATTTTATGATCTACAATTTTTGTATGAGATACTTTTATGATAAAACTTACCGTTTTGATGAAAATCGCGAAAAACTCATTTTTTTGACCTTTGACCTTGAATAAAAAAATTTCCATACACGGGAATGATGGAGAACTTCTAAACATTGTTTATAATTATGTTTTGAACAATTTCACTGAAATTCAGCTTGTTGGGACTTTATTTAACTTCGAATGTCTAAATTGACCGGATTAAATGCATAGTGGTCAAAATATATAATAGCTACAACGCATAATGGTTCTTAGTCATATTGCACAAAATGCATATGTTCATAATATATACGTTCAAAATACATACAATTATAAAAAATAAGTAGTTAATTGAAATATCAATCAAAATGTATACAGTACGTTTTTTATAATGGTTGAAATACATAATCAAAACTGAAATTTCTAATAATGAACATTTTTAATAATGAATTGCTGCCAAATGCAGGAAAATATTTGATTTGTGCGAGTGAGCGAAGCGAGCGAGCAAGACGGTTTGGATCAGAAGCGAGTCGGATAGGTTAGGTTCAGAAGGCTAAGGCGGGAGCGAAGCGGAGCGTAGTTCCCGCCTTAGCCTTCGATGTTAGGTTTTTTTTTTAATAGCAGCCAAGATACTTAGCTGCCACTAAGAAAGTAGGTTGGATAAGGTTCCACAGCAAAGATCATTTGTGAAGCAATATTATCCGGGCTGCTATAAAAAAAAACCTAACATCGAAGGCTAAGGCGGGAGCTACGCTCCGCTTCGCTCCCGCCCCGGTGCGATCGCAGACGGCAGCGGCCAGCAGTACGGACTCATCAAAAGTAAACGTCACACTGCGCCCGAAAATCGAGAGGCAGAACGTTTACGCTCGCAGTCGCCTGCATCAACCGTCGATAACGTAGCGTTGACAGCTCTCACCACGGAGATCAAGTTACTACGCAATGATATGGTTGAGGTAAATAACCACCTTAAACACCTCTCGTCTAGTGTGGCGAGTTGTGCTGCGCGACTCGATGAATATGATGCCAAATTAAGTTGCTCGGAGGCTAAAATTTGCGCCTTGGAAGAAAAAGGAGCTAATACCGAGCACCTACATCAAAAAGTAGCTCGGCTAGAGGATCGGCTCAATAATCAGACACAAAAATTGGTACGTGAGTTGTAACAGAAGGAACTGGAAAACGTTTATCTTCATCAAAAAGTTACTCAACTAAAGGACTGGCTCAATAATCAGTCGCAAGTACGAAATGAGATTGAAATCCAAGGCATCCACGAATACAAGATTGAAAACTTATTCCATATAGTAAAAGTAGCTGCTACCAAAATTGGAATGGTCTTGTCGGAATCCGACATAGGCGAAGTTTCCCGTCTTGGCTCCCGGCGTGGCTCAGAAGATGGCAAAGCGGAGGCTCCTCTCCCGCGACCTGTTGTCCTTCGCTTCGTGAGACATATGAGCGTCAAGAATTTTTAAAGGCGGCAAAGTCAAGACGTAATATTACTACCGCAGACATCGAGGTAACTGGCCGTAAGAATAAGTTGTTCTTCAATGAGAGGCTCTCGAAAGAAAACAGGCGTTTATTTCGCCTGGCAAGAGAAGAAAAAACAGCCTGCGGTTATTTGGACTTCATATTATATTGGACTTCAAATCGCACCCCCAACCGAATAAAGCAGTAATATGAAATGCCTTAGTTTACAGGAAAAATAAAAAAAGGAAAATCGCTCGTATTGCTTAAGTTTTTGATGAAATATTTAGTGTTTTGATGAAAGGCTACGCAGAAATAAATAAGCTATTATATGGTTTTGACAGATTAAAATAACAATGCATAAAACTTTAAAAATAAAATAAAATATACATTACATTTATATTCACATGCGCATTTATGAGTCATTTTTTTTAAACTGTTTATACGTCTTTATTCGGCTAAACATGCTGGTAAAACAATTTTGTAACAAACACACACATACATTCTTAAGAAGTATTTGTGCCATAATTAAGCGTCGTATTATACGTTTACGTCTTTATTCGTGCACTTTTAACTAATTATTATTTTAGTATTTTAATATTACTGCTTTATTAACTCAGTGACAATATCACGAAAATAAGTGTAAAAACTCTGTAAAAATGATTTCACAGGGGATCATCGGGATAAAACAAAGGATATAGTAATCAAACGTTGATTATATTAATGAAATAATAAGGAACAATCACTTTCATTATGAATATACCCAATAATAGAACGTAATCATGATAATTTCTTAAATATTATCTGGACGTCAGCGAAAAACCAACAAAATCAGCAAAAACAGATAAATTAGTATTTATTGTACATGGAATGAGCTTAAATTAATCGAAATACGTATTTTGATTTCCAAAAAATAAGTGTACAGATATCTAATTTGTGAGTGAGTGAGTGAGTATGTCTGTTACTTCTTCACGCTGAAACGGCTAGACAGATTTGGATAAAATTTAGTGAAAAGTTAGTCTATAACCTGGATTAACATAGAATACTTTTGTCTCAATATTCTTACGGGATAGGGATAAAATCTTGAAATAACAACCGCTAAGCTTAGAGTCATCAAATTTGGTATGTAAGTAGCTGGACTTCTGGAATAACACATAGGCTATTTTTCATCCCGATATTCTTACGGGATAGGGATAAAATCTTGAAATTTTTACCGCTGGGTTTAGAGTCTTGAAATTTTGGACATTTGTTTCTATATCAACTTCAATGAAAACCACGATATAGGTAAATTTTGGGATTTCCCAGTGGAATTTTGTAAAATCCTGAAACTTTAATTGCGACTACAGATCGAATAGTTTAGCAGTGGGAGGTACTCGTATATATGCTGGGATGATGATGATGATGAGTGAGTATGGATTATAATAAATGTAGGTGCCTCTGATGAATGAATGTTTACGGAGGTACCTACTTTTGGTATGGTAGTTTCGTCATTGTCAGTTGAAACTAAACCTTATGAACCAGTTATAACCTACATAACTTGTTTTTCATTATTTCTAAGTTTTAATGATTACCACTCGCAATAACAGAAGTCATGTTCACTATTAGGTATGCTTTATGTTTTAGTCTGTAGTGCACTTTGAAAAGTCAGATCAGCTACATAGCACTTGTAACTGTCAAAAGCTCAAAACTATACTATAATGTAAAGAGTTCAAAATCCTAAGATATACTGTATCTATAAGTATATCAACACAGGTCAAGTTTAATAAAACCTAGTACCTACTTAATAAACTGCAACATTACGTTAGGTACTTACAAGCATTCTGATCGTCGATCATGTTCAACATTCGTCAGCATTGCGAATTCCGTAAGTTTTTGTTGCAAAGAAGACATGTTTTCAAAATATTATATTCACTTATTACACTCAACACTGTCATCTGCACTTTTCCCGATGACTGATAAAAACGGGATTCCCCGCTGGAGGACGAACAGGCCTTACAAGCAAGCTTGCAAAACTAAATCGTTGGATATTATCTCGTTGTGGAAAATAACGAACCGAATGTTGTAGTGCTAAGAAATAATAAACATGAAATAGTTCATAGGAATAGAAGTAAGCGTTTCATACACAGCAATTTAAAAAAAAATGTAAAAAAAATATACATTATTAAGTATTGTTTAATAAGAACAACTATTATGTATGACGAAAAATATTAATGTTATAATATTTTTCTTCTCAGCTACCCCCGAAATGAGGTGTGACAGTATAGATATAGATAGGTACCTACTTAGTTGTAAGTGATGAGTAGGTAAGAGTAAGTCATGTGAAACAGTATTACACGGACGCTCTAATCGAGCACACGTGTTTTCTTTCTCTCTTTCTCTGACCCACGAATCCCACACCTCACGCCTTTGTACATATTTGTTTTTTTTAATTGTATTTTTTTTTACTTATTCTGTACAATAAAGAGTTTACATACAAATGGTATAATGGTATCAAGCATATGTTTACAGCTGCATATAATCCTGCTCCTAATGGTGCCGGAGAAGCGGCGGTCAAGCTATACAAAAGAGCATTAAAAAAAGCAGTTAGAGAAAAAAGAGACTTGGAAACAGCATTACAAACTTTCTTATTAAACTATCGCAACTGTGAACAGGCAACAACTGGAGAGACAATAAACATTATATTATAAACATTATTATTATTATTCCAATAAACATTTTGAATTTGAATTTGAATTTTGACACCAGCTATGCTTTTACAGAAGCGGCCGCTCCGCTCTAGGCTGGATTTACTAAGAGACACAGAAACAGTGGAACAGAGGATCCAGCAAGCACAAAGGAAACGGATTGCACAAGCGGGTGGCCAGCAGCGTCAGCAAATAATGCAGGGGAATCCAATATGGATAAAAGAGTTTAATGCGAGGGAAAAATGGGTACCAGGCACAGTAGCACAACTAAGGGGAACAGGAAATTACGAGGTAACAAAGGACAATGGTAGTACATATCATCATATCATTTAAAAAAAAGGTTCATTCATGTACCACAGGGGCGTAAGGGGGCCTAAATTATATCTCTCAGGCCCCAAGTCAACCTCACCTGCACGCGGTGCACCCTGCCGAACAACAAACGAGGCTCTGGCCACCCACCAACCCGCAATGGACCAGCGTGGTGGGCTTAAGGTCCATAACCCCCTTATTATGAAATGTATACTTCCCCGTCTCAGCCCCCAGTGCCCGGCCGCTCTAGCGACCCCGGCCCTGACGGAAGCCGGACCAGTCCTAGAGCACGGGGTGCGAAGAATTCCCGGGCGAAAACGATCCCCCGTCAAACGACTACAGCAAAGAAAATGTATTCCGATTTTATGCACGTTCTCACCTACAATGTTCGCACTTTACAATACAATACAATACAATAACTCTTTATTGCACACCAACATATAGCAAAAAAATTACAGAAAACAGGTATATACACACAGACTTTCTGAGGTAAGCAATAGGCGGCCTTATCGCTTCAGAGCGATCTCTTCCAGGCAACCTTTACAATGGAATGGAGAAGTGAGGAATAAATTTAAGCAGGTGGTGAATTTACATTACATTACAGCAATATCAAGAAAACATAACAATTTATACAGTACACATACACAACAAATCCAAGTAGATAGGAAGATACATAACAACATTAACAACATACCCATAAATAAACTAATAGTTTAATGAAGGAAGAGCGCCTTATTGAGCTGGAACACGCCTTAAGTAAAATCAAGTGGGACATAGTGGGTCTTTCGGAGGTGAGAAGAGAGGGCGAGCAGACCGTCGAAAGGGACAGCGATATCTTGTACTACTGTGGAACAGTAGGCGGATTATACGGGGTGGGTTTTCTTGTTAACAAGATGTGGAAAAACAACATCATAGAATTTGTTGGCTATTCTAATAGAATAGCTGTGCTTAAATTTTTAGTTACAGGAAAACATACCCTAACCCTCATCCAAACCTATGCACCAACGGCAGCACACAGCGATGATGAGATTGAAGAGTATTATGATCTCCTAAACAAGGTATGTGAGGAGAGCCGAGGAACCTGGACTGTGGTACTCGGCGACTTCAATGCAAAAATTGGACAAAGAACAGAGTTGGATAATGACAACGTAATGGGACCACACGGTTTTGGCATAAGAAACGAACGCGGTAATCATCTTATCCAATTTGCCTTTGGACAAAACATGAGCATTAGCAGTACCTTCTTTCCTAAAAAACCTCAACGCCGTTGGACTTGGGCCTCGCCTGCGGGTAATGTTAAGAACGAAATTGACTACGTTCTATCATCTGATCGTTTTATAATTAAAGATGTCTCCACACTGAATAGAATTCCATTTTCGTCTGACCATAGGCCATTAAGAGTCAAAATTAATTTTGATATTAAAATCCATCGTAAAAAGCTTTTTTCCAAACAAATTAAACAACTTCACAGAGAAATATTATATCCAACATTGAACAATTCAACCTGGAGTTGCAAAATAGTTTCAGCCTTCTTGATAAATATACAGACGTGGAGACTCAATACAACCATATTGTAAATAATATAAAAACAGCTAGTAGTAAAATCAAACAGGTGAGGCCCAATAACAACAAACTTTCTGGTGATACCATTAAGCTAATCGCAGACAGGGAAAGTCATAAAAATAACACAGCTCAATACAAAGTTTTGGACAAGCAAGTAAAGCGTAAAATCAGGCAAGACATCAGGAATTTTAACACAAAATTAATTGAAATAGCTTTAACGACACATACTTCCCTTCTGACAGCTAAACAAGAAATTAACAGAGAAAAATCATGGATTACTAGTTTGCGAGATATAGATGGGACTAAATATAGCAATAGGGATAAAATTGTGGAAATCAGTATCAATTTTTATAAGACTCTTTACTCCTCTAGTAACACTTTGCATTCGTCATCTGCCCACGCCTACTCCTGTCAAGACACCATCCCTCCTATTACAGGGTACGAGGTTAACTTAGCTTTGAAAAGCATGAAGTACCAAAAGAGTCCAGAAGATGGTGTTACAACCGAAGCACTTAAGGCCGGGAAAAGAACTTTGCTGCCCCACCTCACAAATTTGTTTAATGGTATTTTGGAAACCGGTAAACTTCCACAAAACTTATGCCATTCGAACATCGTTCTACTGCACAAAAAGGGTGATAAGTCAGATATCGGTAATTATGGACCCATTAGCTTAACATCGCACATTTATGAACTTTTTATAAAAAATATTGTGAACAGAATTACCCCACTGCTGGACAAACATCAGCCACCAGAGCAAGCTGGTTTCCGACCAAATTTTTCCACAACAGATCACCTACACACGCTTAACCAAATTATAGAAAAATTCAACGAGTTCAACAAGCCACTGTACCTCGCTTTCGTGGACTACAATAAAGCTTTTGACAGTGTTAACCACGCAGCTATACTTTCAGCCCTACACAACCAAGGCATTGATAACACCTACGTTGAACTCGTTGGCAATATATATAAAAACAGTACGGCCAGTATCAAATTGCACGCTCCTGGACCTAAATTTGATATTAACAAAGGCGTCAAACAGGGAGACCCGCTTTCTCCAAAACTTTTCACTGCCTGTCTCCAGGAGGTATTCCAAAAACTCGCGGTCTTGTGGGAGAAAATGGGCATTGATGTTGGCGATCAAAGGTTATCCAACCTTCGCTTTGCTGACGACATTGTCTTGTTTGCCCAATCTGCTTCCCAATTACAAGATATCGATGCCTTAGTTCACACTCGTACTAATTACAGTTTTGCAAATTTTACAGGAGAGCAATTTTAATGTTTGTACGTGAATATCTTATCAATGGTGGTGAAAAATGTTCAATTTATGACTTTCTATCTTAGAATAGGTCTTTGACATTATATAATGTCAAATATTTTTTTACAATTATAAATTCTTTATACTGAAAATTAAAGTTTAAGTAGCCCGCCCCCTCATTTAATACAAGTGTGCACGTAAAAAGTATGAAATCAATGCAGTTAAGACGTTGGTGAAGTACTATAGTATGAATCAGTAAAGAATATGACTCGTCAAAATAAACATTTAAATAACAAAATAAACCTCGCAAAATGTTATTATATTTGACGAAAACGTTTTGAAAGAAGTAAACGCATCAATGCTTAATAAAATAATAGGAAACAATTTAACCATCGGCACTTACAACGATTGTGTCTTCAATACATTTTAGAACGGAACGTATTAAAATCGCTTAATACGTTTGGGCACAGAATAAGTTCAACCAGAAGTGTCTTTAATCGATTTATCAAAACACTTATGACAAACGTGTCCCAATTTTTTTTGTACTAAAACTACTTAATGTATTATTGCAGACAAGAAAGTATAACTTCTCAATGGGACTAAATGCTCTTAGGATTGATGTACATTTATTTGAATTGAAGCCTATCAACCTTAAATCACTTATGGTATACGTTCATCACATTTTTAAAAAATAATGGATTTTAGTACAATATTACACGCATCCGTGGCACTTAGTATTATTGTGTCACATTGTTTTTAATAGAAGCAGAAGGCTTTACTGACTTCTGAAAAGAGCAAACGACGCAGAATTTCATTTAATATATATGGCAATAAAAAAGTTAAATTTGATTTTTTTGTAATTAGTACGAGTGTGAACTAAGGCATCGATATGCTCCAAGATCTGAGTATGGCGAGCCTTGAGGTTGGACTGACAATAAATAGAACAAAGACACAGTTAATGACCAATAGCGTGAAACGTAAGGTCACGGTTGATGGGCAAGACATGCAGTATGTCGACGAGTACATTTACTTGGGCCAGATAGCATCCTTCGAAAACAGGCAGTCTAGAGAAATCGATAGGCGTATCGATAATGCCTGGAAGAGCTTCTGGTCCATGAAGACGCTAATGAAGGGCAACCTTCCACTGTCGCTAAAGCGTAAACTCGTCGATATGTGCATTCTGCCTATCCTAACTTACGGCGCTCAAACTTGGTCATTAACTGAAGTTCAAAAATCCAGGCTCAAGGTTTGCCAACGGGCAATGGAGCGGAGTAGTTTGGGTGTTCGTAGAACTGACCGCATCAGAAACACCAAACTGCGCTCCAAAACCCGCGTTGCAGATGTGGGCGCTAAGACCGCGAAGCTGAAGTGGGTCTGGGCTGGTCATGTCTGTCGCATGCACTCACAGCGATGGGCCCAAATTACTACCCATTGGGTTCCGTCGGATGCCCATCATAACAGAGGCAGACCGAAGAGGAGATGGCGAGATGACTTAGACGCATATCAAATGGAGTGGCAGGAGCATGCTCTTGATAGGGTCAGGTGGCGGAAAGAAGGGGAGGCGTTTGCCCAGCAGTGGGACACTTTAACAGGCTCAAAAAAAAAAAAGTACCATATCCGGTTCCGTCCCCAGTACCAATAGATGGTGTACAAGGTGAGCCCATTTCACCACAGTCGTCCGCGATCACATCGCCGGCACGCCAACCCCCGGTCCCCATGGATAACGCGTTGATACCAGCCCCAGCCCCAAAGCGTATCAGGAAGATGCCTGTTCGGTTTTGAGACAAACTCTTTGTAGACTGTACAGTTTGTTTTGTAGTATGAAGTAGTATGTATCTTATTATAAGTATAACCACAGACAGAATTGATAACTTAGGAAAGGGGTGTCATGTATATGGTATGGGTGGGTAGTTTTTAAGCTTTTGTGCGTGACAGTTACCGTTACGATTCAGTCTGGCAATACACTTAAGGACGAACACTCTGAGTTTTATTTACCGATCTTCCCAGTCATCCCGGAAATCATGCTACATTCCGGCCCAGGAGTACGGATTTAACACTAATCACCCGTCTTATGCGTGGTGCATACTGCTGGACCGATCATAGGCTTGTTTTCTCCGCCTCCATCCTCCTTGTACGTCTGGTAGAACTAAGCCGACGCCTCTAAACGTTGATAGGCTTACGGATCTTGGGATCAGGGAACTATATACTGAGGGTCTGATTGCTGCGTTGCCTCTTTCTAATAAGATCATGCGATGTTGACGCTGATTGGGGGACTCTATCTAATGTTATTTTAGACACAGCAACAGTTACCTTAGGTCTGAAAGTCCGAAAACACGAGAATTGGTTTGATGAGAATGACGGAGTCAAAAGTAATCACCTGATCAGATCAAAAGATCAAAAGTAGTGACCTGGAGCTACGCAGACTAGCTCGGGAAACAAAAGACAAGTGGTGGTAAGACAAAGCTTGCTATTTGCAGTGGCTTGCAAATACTAAACAGCTAGGGGAGTTCTATGGTAAAATTAAAAAGCTAATCAGCACGACTTCTCTTGCAAAAGTCCCATTTAAGCCTGGTAGTGGCGAAGGCATTCTTAAAAGTAGGAAGAAGTGCTGAAGCGACGGGCAGAACATTTCAACGCTGCTGTACATAGATAGGTCGGTTGACATGGACGAGTCGCTGAGACGAAGCAAGGTTGTTTTTTCTAAGTATTAAGCAACAAAAAGATAAGCGCGCGGTCGGCATTGGTTTTATACCGGGTGAACTGCTCAAATTGCGTTGAAGAATTGCATACGGCCGTATGGGAGCTCTTTCAGCTGATGTGGAGAGAAGAGCGTCCCATCAGCCTTTAAAGTATCACGTATTAGAGCCTTATATAAGAACAAAGAATAGAATAGAATAGAAAGGTTATTTCCCTAGTTCGTATGTTACATAATTGCAACAGGCCTGTATGTTTTCGACCTGTGGGTGTGTCAGCTACTTGCAGTCTACTTATGTTTGTCTGAAAGTGACGAAGTGGCGTGGTCTTTGTGGTTAGTGTGTAGGTACAGAATAGATTTATATAAATGTAATGTGTTTCCTATGTGTTGTCTATTTGTACTTAATGCGAATGTTGTGTCTTGTGTTGTGAATAAATGTATTTACTTTCTTTCTTTTAAAATGTTGTTTTATATTGCGTTATCCTATTTATAACTAATTACAGTCTATGGGGACGTGGAGCGGTCGATCGCTCGCTGAGCAGCCGACTCCTGTCTTTTTTTGATGCATAGTCGATTTCACCTAGTCTAGTGTTAGTTAGGAGGGGGTTGTGCTGACCGAATCCAAAATAAGCATCACCAGGGGTATCCAGGTCTTCGATATGCAATTCGCGGTATCGGCGCAGCATATCCTCGTTTAGGTCTTGTGCACGGATGTGCCATGGATCCCAATCGAGCATATCCCAGATTGTTGTAGTTTATAGGCGTCTTGGGAACTGTCCGGTGGTCTTGAGAGCCATTCGATATTGATGCTCAATTTTTATTAAGTTGCTCTTACTGTAGCGTGAGAGTAGTTGTACCACACCATAATCTAGTATAGAAAGTAGGCAGGCCTGAACAACGGCGAGTTTTACCGTCAGATCAGTCTCGGCGTGCCAGCCTATAATAGGGGCCAGCGCTCCGCGTGCTTGTCGCGCCTTCTGCACGACATAGTCGGCCTGTTTGCCCATAGTCATTGTCTTGTCTAGATGTACACCCAGATATTTTATGCTGTTTTTGTATTCAATTATTTCGTCTTTGATGCGAATGTTCCTGCAGTAGTTTCAATTGACAACATTTCCAATGTGCTGAGGTAATAAAATAAAATACCGTTTGTAGATTTTACACTGCTGATTACAGTAAAAATATTTTTGGATTTTTTTGTGCAGTGGTTTTTTTATATTCTGGAAAAACAGTAAAAAAAGTTGCATTACGAAAGTTAGGAATACATTTATAATGCTCATAGTCCATTACCATAGGGATTGAAAAAAATAAACAACTGTCATGAGTATCATGTCATGTCCATTTTTTATCTGTCTGACGGATTTTATTTACATTATTTGATTCTAACGACACGCTTTCGATTCTCGTAATACTATTGTTTTGATATATTTACGCATTTAAAATGAAAGTGACTGACGGATTTGTAAAAGCGGATAGCCGCAATCTGCCCAAAGTCGACGAATTATGTTGTTACAATTCATGCGGGAAAATGACTGTTTCAATGTGGCGGCAATTCGAGGAGTGAAGGTTCTCATGTCCTCAAGAGAGGAATATGTAGAAACATGTGTGGGATATGTCGAAGTGCGACGTGAAAATTCACTTTGCTACGTACCTTCAATGCAAAGTTATGCCTGAACATAGAGTTCGTACCAAAATGTACACTGTGTTGGCTACTATAAACGAAGAACAAGAAGTTATAGAGAATGCGGAATGTGCCGACTACAGCTAGTGAAGGTGGCTGCAAACACGCGTTTGTTGTATAATGTGGCTTAAAAAGCGAACAGAAGAACCATCAGTAACCTTGGTAGCTTGCTATTGGACACAACCAAAATTATCTGTTGCTATGACAAAGGAAAAAATTATCTTAGCTGAAGATTTTATTGGAGCCACACAAGATGGTGTTTGTGCCGATTTCTGTGTAGAAGTGAAGTGTCCAATAAGTCAGAAAACACTGGAGAATTATGTAAAAGATAACACAATCCAACCAAAATTTAAAACTCAAGTACAAATCCAAATGCATGCTACAGGAAAAAGTAAGGCATTATTTTGTGTGGCTGATCCCAGTTACGAGACAACAAAAGAAATCAAGCATTATTGGCTTTCATATGATCAATCATATGTGAAGGATTTGTTAACTGGTGCAGAAGATTTTTGGAGAAAATTTATTCTACAAAAAATGTGTGACTCGACTACATTATAAGTGTTATTTTTATATTACATTAACATTACTAACCTACAAATTCAAGTTTTTTATTACAATTTACTCCAAGTCATTAACCCTTGAGTATATTTATTATCATAGCTAGGGGAAATTATCCTATAGGTACTTACCTGTATTGTATTTCACAAAGACTAATAATAATATTTCGATGGCAAAGACGTGTCACTTTATTTTCATAAATCATTACAGTATACTAGAGCAAGAGCCCGGGCCGGCCAGACATACCTTTTATCATAAAAGCTGAAAGTTTGTCTATGTGTGCCTCTAGTACAGGTAAGAATGATCCCCACCCATGATACCTGGGTAGTGGTTCCTTTGGGAGGTATCAGGTAGCAAAGGTGTATAAAATTCCATCTTACTTTCGTTATTTTATAAAACTCATTTTTTTTATATTTCATTCGTAAAAACATCAAAATTCACTTTACTCATTGCCAGACACTTAGTATGGTTCCAACCCCCTGCCAAACACCCCTAAACTATAATATTTTGTAATTCAATTTACGTTATATTATAACAGCTAAATTTAATATATGTTTTTTGGGGAACTATTAAACGATGTTTCCTTAGCAGCCAGACATTTTCGAGGGTTCTATCATCCTGCCAGACACATTGAATTGAGCAGAAGTTGCGAGAGCGCGGAGCATATGTAGTAACTGGTAAGAGTGAAACAGAGCGTTCGGTTTATTGCGTTCTTTTACTGCGCATCAGCTGTCGTTTATTCTGTATTATTCGGTGAACGGTTATATACTCATTAGGGTGGGTCACTCTTGTATGAAAAAAAAAACTTTTTTTTTATCGGGCATAGGTTTAAAAAGGTGCTAAATAGTGTAGATAATTGGTGTGCAAAATATCATTAGAATCGGAATTAATCTTTTGCCTCCAGATCCATGTTGAAATATCGTAAAATATCATTAAATAAGCTATTTGGTCAATTTTCAAACCCAAGGAAATCAATAAACTAAATTAGGTAAAAATCAAACAAAAAGTACATATTTAAGTTTTTTATTAGTTGCTAAATAAGAAAATAATATAATATCACCCACAAACCATGTAAAAATATTTAAGTAAATGGCGGAAAAATCCTTCTTACTATCAAATTTGGGCATAGCTTTTCGCGACGCTATTTGTGATTTTATGAACCCTTCTCGCTGTACTTTACCACATAAAGTAGCTGACGCCTCTGTTACTGTTTTGACGGATCTTTCCACTGCTGGAGTGTGGCAAGGTAGACGCAACAAGGGAATTTCTCCATCACCTTTCTGTTGAACAAACAGACTGAGGCTTTCTTCAGATACTGTTTTCAATATCGGTGGTTCGGTGATATTTCCTTGCCAATCTATAAGATCGTAATACGATGATGCGTTTAAGTTTAAAGTGATGATGACAATGAGTAAATTATTGGATATTTGTATGTATGTATGTATGTAAACTCTTTATTGCACATAAAAATAAAAATATGTAAATACAGAGAGGAGAACAAAGGCGAGCTTATCCCTAAGAAGGGATCTCTTCCAGCTAACCTAATTATGAGAAGACAATGTATTATAATAATAGAGGATAGACATAGAATTACAATTACGTGCTGTAGAGATAAGAAAAAAGAAAAACAGAAATACTCAAAATACAAAGAAAATACATACTAAATTATTTACATTAAAACAACATTAATACACATTACAAAAGCGGACACAGAACAATAAACATTAAACATTAAACAGTCTCGCCTCAGGTGTCGGTATTTGTTTAATAAAATTATTTTTCTGTTTGTTTCTTGTTTTAAAAAATATATTCTTGAATTGTAATTAAATACAATAAATTTTATAAAACTTACGAATAATATGAATTAATTTATTATTTTTTTCACATAATTGATAATTTATTATAAAACTTTTAATGAATGTTGTTTTAATTTTTTTTAATCCGGACTGTAATAATTTTATTTAATAGAATTTCTTGATAAATTAGAAAAAAAGATCACGAGACAATCCTACTATAATATTATAAATGTGAAAGTTTGTGAGTGAGTGAGTGAGTATGTTTGTTACTCCTTCACGCTAAAACGGCTCGACAGATTTAGATGAAAATCGCTATGTAGATAGTTGGATATCTGTAATAAGACATAGGCTACTTTTTATCTCGATATTCCCACGGGATAGGGATAAAATCTTGAAATAATAACCGCTGGGCTTAGAGTCATGAAATTTGGTATGTAGGTAGCTGGACGTCTGGAATAAGACAAACGCTACTTTTTGACCCGATATTCCCACGGGATATCTAGGGATAAAATCTCGGAATAACAACCGCTGGGCTTATAGCCACGAAATTTGGTGTGTAGGTAGGTGGACCTCTGTAATAATACATAGGCTATTTTTTACCCCGATATTCCTACGGGATAGGGATAAAATCTTGATATTATAACCGCTGGGCTTTGAGCCATGAAATTTGGTATGTAGGAAGCTGGACGTCTAGAATAATACATAGGCTACTTCTTGACCCGCTATTCCCACGGGATACCTAGGGATAAAATATCAAAATAACCGTTGGGTTTAGAGTCATGAAATTTGGTATGTAGGTAGGTAGTCGGACGTCTGGAATAACACATACGCTACTTTTTATCTCGATACTCCAACGGGATAGTTTTGTAACTAAGGGACCCCATACATGCCTGTATTATTATTATTTTCATTAATAATTGTATACTATAGTTTTTAAGTAAGCATTTTATTTCTAATTTTATTTTATTTTATTTTGAAAAAATGACTTTCTGTCAAGTTTCTTGCGGCGCATTCTTCTTGGCAATGATGGTCTTTCCGAAAGCGCCGGCAGTTTTAAAAATGACGTGTAAAAGTGCCCATTGCGGCCTATTTACTGAATAAATTATTTGAATTTGAATTCGGATAGAGATTTTTTTTAAATATCAGCACTGGATTTAGAGTCTTGAATTTTGTGCAGTTATTCACAACACAACCTCAATGAAAACCACGATATAAATTTTGAAAATTTCCAGGGGAATTCGGAAAAATCCTGAAAATCTCAATTGAAACTACCAGACGGAATAGCTAACGCGTGCGAAGCCGCGGGTAAAGCTAGTTCGAAATAAACGGCAGCTGATGCGCAGTAAAAGAACGCAATAAACCGAATGCTCTTGTTTCACTCTTACCAGTTACTACATATGCTCCGCGCTCTCGCAACTTCTGCTCAATTCAATGTGTCTGGCAGGATGATAGAACCCTCGAAAATGTCTGGCTGCTAAGGAAACATCGTTTAATAGTTCCCCAAAAAACATGTATTAAATTTAGCTTTTATAATGTAACGTAAATTGAATTACAAAATATTATAGTTTAGGGGTGTCTGGCAGGGGGTTGGAACCATACTAAGTGTCTGGCAATGAGTAAAATGAATTTTAATGTTGTTACGAATGAAATATAAAAAAATTGAGTTTTATAAAATAACGAAAGTAAGATGGAATTTTATACACCTTTGCTACCTGATACCTCCCAAAGGAACCACTACCCAGGTATCATGGTTGGGGATCATTCTTACTTGTACTAGAGGCACACATAGACAAACTTTCAGCTTTTATGATAAAAGGTATGTCTGGCCGGCCCGGGCTCTTGGACCACTATTTTAGTTGAGTATTTTCCATAGTTTTGAACATGAAACTACTGTGAGACTTACTCATATTAAATGATATTGTAACGGATAACTCACATCAAGCTAAACTCGATTTAAGGCGTGAGTTAGCTGTTACAATATCATTTAAAATTTTCCATAGCTCCCTGTTAGTATGTTTACAGGATAGTTTTGTTTACAATATTTTTAAGGATTTTTTCTAAATTTTTCACCAAGTCTACTAGACTACTAGGTAGGTACTATTAGTTAACTGTAATTTGTAAAGCCTACTTAGCGGTGATACTTTTTCTTTTAAATTCCCCTGTAGTTACTAGAAGCACTTGAATTGATTCACCTGGGTACCTGTTAGCCTAGTGGTTAGAGAACCTGATTATGAAGCTTGAGTTCCAGGTTCGATTCCCAGTCAGGGCAGATATTTATATGAATAAAAATAATGTTTGTTCTCGAATCTCGCATGCTTAATATGTATTTATCTATTTAAGTATGTTTATACAAGCTTTGCTTAGTTAGGGACTAGGTCAACTGTCTCATGATATTTGTTTATTTATTTATTTATTATTTAGGACCAAAAAACAAAGTATGTGTGTTAATAATATTTATATTTTATTTGGTTATAATTCAAAGTTCTTTATTATTCAATTTATGAAAAATTTAGGCAAATTACAATGCAAAAATAATAAATTAAATTACTTAAATTAAAAAATTGGAAGCCAGCAGCGAAGCTATTTTGCTTTAATGATGGTGCTGCCCCACCATACTCCGATTGACAGACGGACTTGAAAATTTTTTTTTCTTAGTTAATCAATTTAGTCTTAAATTTTTATTTTTTATTACTATGTAATTTAATAGGTACATCAATATTGCTTAGTAAATAAAATTGCTTTTCCAATTAAATTAATTAACAAAAAGCAAACGTAGTAATAAAATAAACATAGTTTTGAAAGACAACATGTCCGACAAAGTAAAATATTTTTTTAAAGACATAAAATATGAAAGTTTAAAGGTCTAACATTTTCTTATATAACTTAGTCACTTTGAGTTGGCCTGAGGCGTTTTTCTAACCTTATTCATTCATCAAGGAGATCACTAATGTATTTATTATGTCATAAAGATGTGGACATCCACTGAACAACAAAAAAAATGGTATTAGGTACAGGTAATCCTCAACCCTAGTGTAGGGTGGAATCATTTCCAAGCACAGTTTGGTGGTATAGGCGCAGGACTCAATGTTATTTGTTTATTATGTAACAAATCCATATTTTTGAAATGATCAGGCACTCTGGGCTTAAGTCTCCCTCTGACATTTTCAAATTTCCATGCGTAAAAGTTATCTAAATCATCTTCAAGCTAAAGCAGAAAAAAAAATTAAAATATATGTACAATTAAATGATTTAAAAACATTTATCAAATAACTAGCTTTTGCCCGCGACTTCGTCCGCGTTTTCTTTAGTTTTCAGGGCATATGTTTCAACTAACCCCCGTTATAATTGTGACATCTGTAAATCTGTGTGTATAGAGAAGTACTGCCGTAAACGATAGGTGTCAGTTTACTATAGTACTTACTTCGCTATAAACAATATTTTTTAGCAGTTTTGAAGCTAGTTTAATGCGCGAGAGTAAATTAATTATTTCGTATGCTTCCGGCGAGAACCGAATCTAACTGTAGAACCCGAAGTAGGTATATATTGGAAATTGCACTTTACATAATATTTTGTAAATTAGGTAAAAGATAAATAAGAACGGATAATAACACATAAATTACGCTTCCTTAATATTATTGATTTTATAATGCACAACCCGATGAGTAATTTTTAAGTTAGGTACTGCATAATTATTTGCAAATTTATTTAACACATCATTTGAAATACCAATTTAATTTTTATAATTTTAGATGTACATTTTGCATAAAAAACTCCCTCCCGTACTGAAACGAAGTCGCCAACACCATATGAATCATTTTAAATTGTGACCAGCCATATTTTTAGTGCAGAAATAAGTCTCATGGAAACTCCCCCCTAATAAATCGAACGCTATTTCTTCTTTCTTTATCTTTGCCTACGCAGATCATTTTTATTTGTTATCAGGACCATGTCCGTATACCAATTTTCATACTGCTAAGTCCAAAAACTATACAAACTTTACCCCCCATTTTACCCTCTTAGGGGGGAATTTTATCTATTTCACCTATACAGACAATTTTTAATTGTAATCAAGGACTTGTGTACCTATTTTCATACTTCTAAGTCCAGAAATGAGAAAATTTCAATACAAACTTTACCACCATTTTACCCATTTAGGGGGGAATTTTATCCTTTTCACTTACACAGATAATTTTTAATTGTAATCGAGAACTCATACACCTATTTTCATAGTTCTAAGTCCAGAAATAAGAAATTTTCCATACAAACTTTACCCCCCATTTCACCCCTTTAGAGGGGTATTTTATCCATTTCACCTAGACAGATCAGTTTCAATTGTGATCAAAAACTTATACACCTATTTTCATACTTCTAAGTCCATAAATGAGAAAATTGCATATAAACTTCACCCCCCTATTTCACCCCCTTAGGGGATGAATTTCCAAAAATCCTTTCTTAGCGGATGCCTACGTCATAACATCTACCTGCATGCTAAATTTCAGCTCGATCTGTCCAGTGGTTTGGGCTGTGCGTTGATAGATCACTATGTCAGTCAGTCACCTTTGAGTTTTATATATTTATAGGGGCACGTATTTGAATATCGAAATTTAAAATATCTAAAGCTAAAAAGTCGACGGTCAAAATATCGAAAATCAAAATATCGAATGATCTAAATATCTACTATGATTATATCGACGTCTGGAATTCCTAAAACCGAAATATCGAACGGCTAAAATATCGAAAGTTCAAAATATCTACAACCGAATGATCGATATATGTTAATATCGAAACACAAAATATCAACCGTCAAAAACCAAATGTTAAAATATCGAAAATTTATAGCGAAGTATCTTTATATCAAGAAAAATGCATAGAACTCGATTCTGGCACTCGCCGGCCGCTGCCGCGGCACGCTCGCTTCGCTCGCTCGGCTCGTGCTTGTTTTGGTCACGGTTGAACCTAACCGCTCCTCCTCGCTGCGCTCGTCGTCGCACCTAATTTTTCGATTAGATTGCTTAGCTACAATTTAAAACTGAAGTCTGATTAATTCAACCGTAAAGTTTAGGTGCGACGACGAGCGTAGCGAGGAGGAGCGTGTTAGGTTCAACTGTGGCTAAAACAAGCGCGAGCCGAGCGAGCGAAGCGAGCGTGCCGCGGCAGCGGCCGGCGAGTGCCAAAGTTAACTTTCGTATCAGTAATCGATTATTGTACCCTTCGGTATTATAGACATTCGATAATTTGAATTTCGACCTTAGAATCGTTCGAAATTTCAATTTTCGATATTTTATCCATCGATATTAGGATTTTCGAAATTTTAGCATTCGATAATTGTACCGTTCGATAATTTATACTTTCGACATTTTGAATTTCGACCTTATGATCGTTCGACATTCTGATTTTCGATATTTTGACCGTCGACGTTTTAACCTTAGATATTTTAAATTTCGATATTCAAATACGTGCCCATTTATAGATAGATAGATTTAGAACGACTAAAGACGTCTTACGTACTTACAGTTAAATGATCTTCACATATATAGATTGCGCTTTTCAAACCCTTTATATTTAGGATCGAACTCTATTCCAATCTACATGCACGAGGAATATGAAAAGTGCTTAGCTTTTCCATTAACGCCGTGTTTTTGCAACTTGGGACGAAACAAGTTGTAAAAGGATCTTGGTGATACTTTAGTAGTATAATATTGGGCATTCTAGCCCACCTATCATTCGATCGGGCGAAATTTCGCCCTCTCTCATTTGCGGTGAGCCAGATGCCCAATATTATAATGAATGACAAACCCTGCTGCAACGATAATGACTTGATAAAAGCATTTTGCGTTCGGGTTGATGATAAACGTATTTCGTCAAGCTTATATCACGAATCATATTTGCTCCTGTGTTCATTTTAAATAAACCTTTCATGCTTGCAACACGCGAATTGATCTTGAAGAAGTATGAAGTTCGTAAAACAAGCTCAGAGCTTGCAGTTGGATGTCCTTTGTTCCGATCGCATCAATCGTAGTTTTCGTCATGGTGAGCTTTTACCTGATACAATTCGCTGTATTATTTGCGGTCCATATAATTGCGGAAAAACTAATTTAACTGCAGGGCTTTTACTGCATGAACGGGGACTACGTTTCCAAAATGTATATGTATATTCAAAAACCTTTTTTCAACCTATGTACCAGTTGTTAGAAAAAGTATTGATGTTAGTTCCGTCAGTAAAGTTTCAAAAATATCGCGAAAATGATGAAATACTAAGTCCACATGAAGCTGAGAATAATTCAATTTTCATTTTTGATGATGTTGCATGTGAAAATCAAAACAACATAAGGGATTATTTTGCAATGGGAAGACATAAGAATATTGATAGCTTTTATTTGAATCAAACTTACAGTAAAATACCTAAACAATTAATAAGGGATAACGCTAATTTAGTAATCATTTTTAAACAAGATGGTGTTAATTTACGTCATGTTTATAACGTTGGGTCAGATATGTCCTGGTCGCAGTTTCAGGAAATGTGTGCCAAAATATGGAGCATACCTTTTAACTACTTAGTAATAAACAAAGATTGTGCCAGAAACTCAGGTTGTTATAGAATGGGATTTGATACGTTCATCGTTTTGGATTAACTACGATACTTAATGAGTTCTAATTTCAAGATACTTTTATTGCTTCATATGACACCATCAAGTTCGGACTTGGCTCCTAAAATAAATGAAGAGAAAATTTTGAAAGAAAAAGTAATTCAGTCGGCTGAGGCAGTCAAAAAGAAAGTTAAACTGCTTCGTGACATGAAAACTAACGATAATATTATATTGGAATCAGTGTTGAAACCAATTACAGAGCCGCTTAATGAAATAGTGAAAAGTAACGGCAACAGTAATAATAATAATTCTTTTAACACTAACGATACAGATTTTGATGAGGATGCGTTTAAATGGAAAAAGAGAGCAAAAACACTAAAGTTTAGCCCTGATGATGAGAAGAGAAGTAGTATAAATAATCATACAGTTGTAAATAAATCTTCTGAATCTGGTTCGAACAATGATGATGACATATCAAATGGTAGCGATTACAGTGAAGATGATGACAGCATGTCATGCGAAAGTGATAACAGAGATGGCTTGGAATCCGTAACCGATACATCATTTAAGACGACTGATTCGTTTGCATCTCCTCGTGAAAACCCTGCTTGGAAAAAACAATATAATAACAACTTAAATATTCCTTTCGGCGTACGAACAGAGCGTGACAAGCTAATGCTAGGATCTTATTCAGTTTCTCTTAGCGGCGAAAAACTAAAAGTAAATGGGAATAGTTACAATTTAACACCCGGTTTATATGATTTGTTGTTTAAGAAATTGCCAGATTTAGGTATCATAACTGAAGATGATAAACGTTATTATAAAATGTTGCTACTAGAAACGAATGCCCACAGACGAGATTTTAACCCCAATAAACCAAAAAATAAAAATTAAAAATAAAATTAAAAGTAAAAGTAAAAATTTGGAATTGAAATAAAAAATACAAAAAGATTCCAAAAAACCAATCATAACCCAATAAACCAATAAAAAGTAACAAAGGCAAGAAATATTTGTACATTATAAAACCGCTTTTCAAATTATCTAAAGAACGTTTAATAAGCGATGGAAGTACTCATGGTCAGGGGTTACCAACAATGAAAAAAGTAAAAAGAGATGTTTCGTATGTATATTGGGACGACCCTAATGAATTAGTTGAAAGATTGAAATTACTAATTGCTTCCTGTGATGCTGGTAATACTGGATTAGACAATGAAATAATATCAATTGTTGAAGAACTGCGTGAAGCGGGCTTAGTTAATTAATGATATATAAAACTGTTATTATAATTTTACCATCAGTTGAAGCCGGACTTCTGATGACAAATACATAAAGATTGTCGGAGAAGGGAGGGTAGGAGGGTAGTCCAGATACAGTCAGGGATGGCTTCTTCATCTAACATCGTAATGGGCGATATTCGGAGGTTGAGAAAGACGACAAAGTTAATCAAATCAACACTTTTAATCAGCAAACACTATCAGTATGTACAAGGTAACGTGGACAGTTCCGAAGTCGGTCTATGGGTCTAGTCTCCAGCGCAGCCAGCAAGAGAATGTCCGCATCTTGCCAACCCGGCTCCGTCCTAGCGCGCTATCGCAGGTCAATCGGGCCGGTGTGACGTCACGGAGGGATCGACCAATCATAATCAACCGCGCGCTGCGCTACCGTTGAATATCTGTACTCATGACCGTGCTGTCTCCGACACGGCCATCCTGCGCGTACACACGTCCTCGTGTGTTTATTCTGCAACAATAGGACCATAGCACAGTACCTATACCGTTCGGTCATACCTGACTCTACCTACTATGTGCATGTAGGTAGTAAAATTACATTGCTTCGGCTCACTTCATCAACTACCACACAACATTTGATTCGTACGCTACGTGACAAACGTTTTATCACCTACGTTCTTAGTATTTATTTACAGCTTACATTTACGAGCATGAAAAACTTGTTAGAAGCAACCTGGAGATTTTCGATAAACTTGTACGGAATCCAATCTTACGCAAAAGAGATCTGTTTTATATTAAGATACCTAACTGCACTACCATCTGTACTATCTTTTTTTTTATCGTACTACCATCTTTACCATAATTCTCATAAATAATTACTATACCATGCTATACTGTACTATACTTTAAATGCTCGAGCGCCATGTACCATCACTATACTGCCATAATGCAGTCTCACAAACACTTCGAACACATTAAAATCATCAAATCAACAAGGCAGGCATCTCATTCGTGGCCTAGGGCTATTACATAGCCACCCACACTACGCGCATCCCTTACGGGATCACCGAGCCAACGGCTCTACGGTCTCTACGAGACCCGACCTCCGCCAGAGCTCGCCGCCTTACCGCGTACCCACGGACTACACGCCAAGCAGAGCTCGGGGCAGATACCGACTTCTAACGGGCTACGGCTACGGAAAAGCTACTGGTACGGTCTGACCAGCCGAACTAAGATCCTCCTTCTAAACTTCACACTTTCTTTCATTTACTTACTTCTAATGGTATGGTACATGTCTCTCTGGCTTACCCATTAACCTATCGTGTGCTTATTACTCAACTGTTTGAAAAAAAAATAGAAAAGGTATCAATTTACAAAAGTAGTACAAAAGTGCTACCTGTTCTCTGTATCGCTTACTATTTCTGGTGTACGATAATGAGTCATTTTATTTTATTGTAGTGTGCTACTTGCACGCTTTGATAACAACGCACTAGTTTTTTTTTCCAGAAAAACGTAAAATAGTATTCTAAACTCAACATGACGTTTTTGGACATAAAACTACCGTGACGTTTTTCCCATTCATTAGGGGCATTTTACATCGGCGCGCCACCAATCTATACACACACACACACACACACACACACACACACACACAAAGTCTACACGCTACCCGTAGTAGCCTCACAATATAAAACTGTATTATCAACTTTAAACAGTAGGTAAGTGCTTTTTAACTTCTCCGTAACTCCTTAACTCAAAAATATTTTTAATTTAAGATTAGAAGCTAAGGTTTGTCAAGTAAATTATGCAAATTTTATTGAAATAAACAGTTTAATTTTTTTTTTTTTTTTTTTTTTTTTTTTTTAATATCCTTTACACTGCAATCAATCAAGTCTGTATCTATTCGGAAATCGTGTTACTACTTATAGAACAACAAAGTCAATGATGGGTTGTCAAGAGTTTGTCAATTATTTTTTTGTTTACAACGATTTGTCAAAACATTTATAAACAGAATCAAAACGTAAATATCCAAATATAATTTAGAATCTGGAGATTAGGTGTAAAATGCTATAACGATCTGTTGTCTTCGTCTAACAACAAATTATATCCACTGTTCACAACAACAACACTTGGACTATTCGTCCATCAGTCACACAAAACCAACGCACCTATTAAGCGATTTCAGCGACCGTTTACATCTCGAGACCAGACGCACGCCACTCACGGTCGTGGCCGCATAGCTACGGGAAAATCGAAGCCCGATATTACGCCTACGTCTACGAATGGTTCATCAAGGTGTATACAGTCTAAGCCAAATACACCTATACCCAATCAAAATAAAGTAAACTATCCTTTTATCACATCAATTTAAATACAAAGTATTGGAACGTCCAAAATTTTCAATATTGTTAAATTATCTGATTAGACTACAGTCTTCAAATATTTAATTGTCATAGTTGTTGTCCTAAACACCGTTAGGTACAAAGTATTTTTGACGGTAAACCACTCACTTGCTTTGCTTTGAGCAACTACGGTTGCCAAATATTTTTTAGCAAAATGCTTCTGGCAATTGTGATTGCCATACAACGGTCTTACAGTTTTTATGTTCTCCTTATGTTGGTCAACATGGTATTGAGACCTTAAAAGTATCATTCATACTGAGCGATAAACTGGCAACATTAAAAATAAATAAAACCGAAGGTATGCGGAACAAAATTCTAAGGAAAAAGTATTCCGACGAGACAAGTGAAGTTTGAGTCGAAGCGGTCAAGGATCAGCTGTTTAGATTCGTGATAAAATAAATTATATCGCGTGTAGTAAATACGATGTAACGCATACGATTGTTATTTGCAAGGATTGTCGTGTTTGTGTTTCTAAGTTCAAGTGCTATAAAGTGGTTTATAATGTTTGAAATAGACTAGAAAAAGTGTCCCAAATTTTCGTAGGTACGTAAGCATTGTTTTGCTATTTGTGCCTTTTTAATAATTACCTATTTCAGTATAATAACCCTCCAACCTACTACCACAAACATATTCTCTGTTTCTTTGGCTTTATTTTGTTTTAATTTATGAATCACATATTTAAGAAATATTAAAGAAATCGATTTTAAACGTAATTCAATACTGCGTCGCTTTGCAACGCAAGGCGAGAGCAATTCATGGCTGTTTTTTTTTTTTCACGCGAGCAGCTGAGTGATTAGACAATTTGAATGTACTCACTTAGAAAAACAATACTTAACACCCACTTAAAACTTTTAAATAGTACTTGTTATTTAAATACACCCCGCAAACCCTTCTTTTGGTTTGACTCGATCATATTTTTAGTCGTGTTCAAAAATTGAAAATTTTATGTGGGTAGGTGAAGAAGATATTCAAACTACCTTCAATCAACAAAACATCACTAACAAACGAACTATCGTTAACGACAACCCAAAATAACTATCTACGTATTAACGTTAGGCAGACCAAGAAGCTGACTGACCAGGTAACTAACTACGTATTTTACTAACTCAAACTTACATTTTTATTTAAATGTCCTAAACAGAAGAACTCTCGTAGTCGTACGAAACTTTATTTTGCAAAGTGAGTGATCTGATTATTTATGCGAGTTCAGAATGTTTTTGTAACACACGACATCATCATCATCGTCATGTGAATTTTCTACAGTAGCATATCTAACAGTTTCAAAATAAGAAATTACTGAAGTACGGACTGCCGACATATTGTTTTAACCAAATTAACTCATTGTTATAACTAAATTACGTGATCTTTTTGTGACAAATTTTATATTAAAACAGATTTTGTTTTCGATGTTAGATAACTTTCATCACTTAAAATCGTAACAAAATGAAAACGACTCACCGGGTTTTTTATTTTTCATCTAGTGGGGTTTCTATTAGAGTATAGGTCTACACGGCGGTGGGTTCCGCCTGGAGCGGAGTTCGGAACAAAAAGACCAGCGGATGTCTTTCAATGACCAGAACCTGAAACAAAAATCAATCGCGTTTGGTTGCTGCTTGATTTAAAAGTTACTATACCCATCTTTTAGCTACTTTAAGAAAGAATGGAACGACTACATGACCTTTAGAGTCCTCGGAGCCCGTACTGCAACGTCTTAGTTTTCCGCACGAAAAGCCACGAGAAGGCCCATGAGGCACAGCAGGACGCAGTCACTTGATGCAAGATCCTTCGCTTCCAGAGACTTCGTTATTTCTCCTCTTCGTCTCGTCTTCTTTCGATGCCTCTTCGCCGTATGCGTTCGCAGCCGTACTGGGAGCTATGTTCAGTTGACGACAGCATAGAACTTTCCTCATTTCGCAGCTACTTCTATCCGGGTCTTGATTTTCTCTTCGTCTAGTAGCACAAATGGATTCTACTTATTCCATCTTTGGATAAAATTCTGGTTACGCTACTCGGCCATAAATGATCACTTATCTTCACTATTTTTTCTTTTGTGGTGCATGAGGTCCTCGATCCCACTTCTGATGTCGGAGAAGGGGGGGTAGGAGGGTAGTCCAGATACAGTCAGGGATGGCTTCTTCATCTAACATCGTAATGGGCGATATTCGGAGATTGAGAAAGACGACAAAGTTAATCAAATCAACACTTTTAATCAGCAAACACTATCAGTATGTACAAGGTAACGTGGACAGTAGTATAATATTGGGCATTCTGGACCACCATCGTTCGATCGGGCGACATTTCGCCCTCTCTCACTTCGGTGTTCCAGATGCCCAATATTATAATGAATGACAAACCCTGCTGCAACGATAATGACTTGGTAAAAGCGTTTTGCGTTCGGGTTGATGATAAACGTTTTTCGTCAAGCTTATATCACGAATCATATTTGCTCCTGTGTTCATTTTAAATAAACCTTTTATGCTTGCAACACGTGAATTGATCTTGAAGAAGTATGAAGTTCGTAAAACAAGCTCAGAGCTTGCAGTTGGATGTCCTTTGTTCCGATCGCATCAATCGTAGTTTTCGTCATGGTGAACTTTTACCTGATACAATTCGCTGTATTATTTGCGGTCCATCTAATTGCGGAAAAACTAATTTAACTGTAGGACTTTTACTGCATGAACAGGGACTACGTTTCCAAAATGTATATGTATATTCAAAAACCCTTTTTCAACCTATGTACCAGTTGTTAGAAAAAGTATTGATGTTAGTGCCGTCAGTAAAATTTCAAAAATATCGCGAAAATGATGAAATACTAAGTCCACATGAAGCTGAGAATAATTCAATTTTCATTTTTGATGATGTTGCATGTGAAAATCAAAACAACATAAGGGATTATTTTGCAATGGGAAGACATAAGAATATTGATAGCTTTTATTTGAATCAAACTTACAGTAAAATACCTAAACAATTAATAAGGGATAACGCTAATTTACTAATCCTGTTTAAACAAGATGGTGTTAATTTACGTCATGTTTATGACGAGCACGTTGGGTCAGATATGTCCTGGTCGCAGTTTCAGGAAATGTGTGCCAAAATATGGAGCATACCTTTTAACTACTTAGTAATAAACAAAGATTGTGCCAGAAACTCAGGTTGTTATAGAATGGGATTTGATACGTTCATCGTTTTGGATTAACTACGATACTTAATGAGTTCTAATTTCAAGATACTTTTATTGCTTCATATGACACCAACAAGATCGGACATGGCTCCTAAAATAAATGAAGAGAAAATTTTGAAAGAAAAAGTAATTCAGTCGGCTGAGGCAGTCAAAAAGAAAGTAAAACTGCTTCGTGATATGAAAACTAACGATAATATTATATTGGAATCAGTGTTGAAACCAATTACAGAGCCGCTTAATGAAATAGTGAAAAGTAACGGCAACAGTAATAATAATAATTCTTTTAACACTAACGATACAGATTTTGATGAGGATGCGTTTAAATGGAAAAAGAGAGCAAAAACACTAAAGTTTAGCCCTGATGATGAGAAGAGAAGTAGTATAAATAATCATACAGTTGTAAATAAATCTTCTGAATCTGGTTCGAACAATGATGATGACATATCAAATGGTAGCGATTACAGTGAAGATGATGACAGCATGTCATGCGAAAGTGATAACAGAGATGGCTTGGAATCCGTAACCGATACATCATTTAAGACGACTGATTCGTTTGCATCTCCTCGTGAAAACCCTGCTTGGAAAAAACAATATAATAACTACTTAAATATTCCTTTCGGTGTACGAACAGAGCGTGACAAGCTAATGCTAGGATCTTATTCAGTTTCTCTTAGCGGCGAAAAACTAAAAGTAAATGGGAATAGTTACAATTTAACACCCGGTTTATATGATTTGTTGTTTAAGAAATTGCCAGATTTAGGTATCGTAACTGAAGACGATAAACGTTATTATAAAATGTTGCTACTAGAAACGAATGCCCACAGACGAGACTTTAATCCCAATAAACCAATAAAAAGTAACAAAGGCAAGAAATATTTGTACATTATAAAACCTCTTTTCAAATTATCTAAAGAACGTTTAATAAGCGATGGAAGTACTCATGGTCAGGGGTTACCAACAATGAAAAAAGTAAAAAGAGATGTTTCGTTTGTATATTGGGATGACCCTAATGAATTAGTTGAAAGATTGAAATTACTAATTGCTTCCCGTGATGCTGGTAATACTGGATTAGACAATGAAATAATATCAATTGTTGAAGAACTGCGTGAAGCAGGCTTAGTTAATTAATGATATATAAAACTGTTATTATAATTTTACCATCAGTTGAAACCGGACTTCTGATGACAAATACATAAAGATAAAAAGTAAAAATGAACATAGACAAATTCGGTCACCATGTTCATAAACGTTTACGTGTATGTGAATTTTTTGAACTTGAAAATAAAACTTTGCTGCGTTCAGATAATGGCGATTTCGATTTACAATCATCGCGATTAAAGGGGGTAGCGGATCCTTCGTTACCTAATGATGCAGTTAATAAGCATTACGTTGATCAGCTCGTTCAGAACACTTACGAAAAGAAGAAACTTGATTCTATGTTTGAAAATATAAATTCTCAAATCGAAATTATAAATTCTCAAATCCAACAGCTTGCAAATCAGTTGAAAATAAACTTTTATACAAAGTGGGAGATAAACAATTTTTTAAGTAATTCCAAAGATGGCAAAAGAACAAGTCGTGAATGAAATCCATAGATCGGCCAGGAAAAATTTCAAGCGTCGCGCAGTTATATTAAAAGGAATTGACGATTTGTGGCAAGCAGATTTGATTGACTTACAGAATTTACAAACAGTTAATAAGGGATACAAATACATTTTAGTTGTTATTAACAACTATTTCAAAGTACACGTGGTGTATTCCAACAAAATCAAAAACTCATCCAGAAGTAAAAAATGCTTTTGCACTAACTGTCAAATCAGCAAAACGAGTACCTAGAAATTTACAGACAGACTTTGGGAAAGAATTTTACAACGATCAATTCGATCGCTATGTGAAATCCTTAAAAATAAATCATTATTCCTCGTATTCAATTAAAAAGGCATCTATTGTTGAAAGAGTAATAAAGACGCTAAAAAACAAACTTTACAAATATTTCAGTTTCATTGGAAATTACAAATGGCTTGGAAAACCTTTAGATGACATAGTCCGATCGTATAATCAAACTATGCACAGCACAACAAAATTTAGACCAATTGAGGTTAATTGTAACAATGAAGCTGAAGTAAAGATAAATATTGAGAAGAAACAATGCAATCAACGTTTTAAATTAAATAAATTTAATGTAGGAGATCGTGTGCGTATAAGCAAGTACAAAAGCCTCTTTCATAAAGGTTATACGCCTAATTGGTCAACTGAGCTTTTTACTATTAAAACGGTGAATCACACTCGTCCTGTTACTTACCATATTGAAGACCAACGAAAAAATACTATACTTGGTACATTTTATGAACAAGAACTGCAGAAAACTAAGTATCCAGACGTTTACCTCATAGAAAAAGTCATCAAACAAAGAGGGAAAAAATTGTATGTTAAATGGCTAGGACTTAACGATAGCGAAAATAGTTGGATTGATAGAAATGCTATTGTATAAATATATTTCAAAACTTTCTCGCACAAAGTCATTCACTTAATGGATATGAAAGGAAGAGGACTTCTAAACAGTATAATTAATCACTTACCGTTTGAACTGCACTTACCTGGCTACAATTATTGCGGACCAGGAACAAAATTACATAAGCGGTTGCAAAGAGGTGATAAAGGAGTTAATGAATTGGACAACGCGTGTATGCAACACGATATAGCATACGATAAATATTCTAACGTAACAGATCGACATCGGGCAGATTTAGAACTCTATAAAATGGCTAAACAAAGATTAAAGTGAAAAGGTGTTGGAAAAGGAGAAAAACTTGCGTCGTGGATAGTTAGCAAAGTGATGAAATCTAAAATGAAAGCTGGTGCAGGTATAAAATCATTTAAACATTTTGTTTCGAAGATACGCACTGAATTGAAAAAAAACAAATCTAATAAAAAAGATGGTACCGCAATCAGCCGAGCTTTTGCTGCAGCAAGTAAAGTATTTCTTAATAACAATACGAGTAAAATGCGGGTTCCTCGATTAATACCAATCCATAAAACTGGAGGAATATTGCCACTAATACCTATTTTCGCTGGCCTTTCTGCGTTAGGATCATTAGCAGGAGGAGCAGCTGGGATCGCTAAAGCTGTTGGTGATTACAAAGCTGCAAGAAAAAGCTTATCCGAATCAGAACGTCATAATAAAATGATGGAATCTATTGCACTGGGTAAAGGGTTATACATTAAACAGTATAGAAATGGGAAGGGTTTGTGTTTAAAACGCTTAAAAAACTAAATAAAAGGCTACCCAGACGTGCTCTTACAAATGTTGATATTTTAAAACATTCAACAGATATTCCTCATTTTCGTGGTGTTTACATGAGAGACAAATTACCGAAGCGTCCGAAAAGAGTAGAATGTGCAATCGTAAATTTAGATAGCTCTAAAAACCAAGGGACTCACTGGGTAGCCTATGTCAAAGATAATAATTATTGCGAATATTTCAATAGTTATGGTGATCTTCCACCGCCGCTAGAATTAATAAAGTATTTGAAAAATCATAATATTTCGTACAATTATAATATTTATCAAAAATTTAATACTGTTAATTGTGGTCATTTATGTTTAAAATATTTAAAAAAATATTGGAATAATCGTTTAAATATCTGTGATCAATAAATAGCTTCTCATTCTCACGATGTCTTTCACTTTGTCCATAACGGGGTCCTCCTCTACCCTGATTACGAATCACTCACCAGCTCTTCAACTAGATGGTGAATATGAATGCGGGTTGCTATACATGTCAACATTTAACTCGATACCCAATATAGACTACAGAAATAATAAGTTTTATTATGGTGATAACGAAATAGTAGAAATTCCTGAAGGGTCATATGAACTTCAAGATCTTGATGATTATCTAAAAAAGCACCTCCAAGGATGCACTTTTACACTGAACTGCAATAATAATACGCTAAAGACATCTATTTTATGTTCCAAACCAGTATATTTTAAAAAACCGAATTCGATTGGTCAGTTACTTGGTTTTGGGGAAGAAACAGTTCAGGCGAATATATTAACTGAGTCCCCTTTTCCTGTGTCCATTCTGTCTACAACTATAGTGCGGGTTGAATGTGATATTGTGAGCGGGTCATTTATAAATGGAAAACCTAGTCATATAATTCACGAATTTGTGCCTAATGTAACGCCTGGTTACAGGATTATAGAAACTCCTAAAAATGTTATATATTTTCCTGTTACTCAAAACAGCTTAAACTCTCTTAAAATAAGAATACTGGATATAAACGACAATTTAGTGAATTTGCGCGGTGAAGAGATTCAGATAAATAAATAAATATAAATAAATATCATGGGACACTTGACACCAATTGACCTAGTCCCAAACTAAGCAAAGCTTGTACTATGGGTACTAGGCAACGGATAAACATACTTATATAGATAAATAAATACTTAAATACATATTAAACATCCAAGACCCGAGAACAAATATTCGTATTATTCATACAAATATCTGCCCCGGCCGGGATTCGAACCCGGGACCTCAAGCTTCGTAGTCAGGTTCTCTAACCACTTAGCCATCCGGTCGTCAATATATTTACATCTCAGAAAAAAATGATAGACTTTAATAAAAGTACGGTCTCAAACAGCAAAATGGTTAGTGCCCATTGTGCTATCAAGAAAAGAAGACCTAAAGGTCAACTTACAAAGGAAAACAAACAATTTTTAAAAAATATTGGATTAATAAAATGAGTATACTAAACTTATCAGACACTTATTTTGATAATACGATTGAAAGTTTTGAATATCATTCGTATAAACCGTACGTGACAAGTTTCAATTTAAATGATGAAATCCGTATACCTATTAACCAGCAAGATCTATACTTATTACCATCGGCGAGTACTGTATACATAGAGGGTACTATAGAAGTATTCAACAGAGAATCAAAAGCGAAGGTGTCCAGTGTTCTTTTCACAAATAATCCTATACTTCATTTATTTCAAGATATTCGATATGAGCTGAATGGGATTGAAATAGATAAAATTAAAAACGCTGGGATCACAACAACAATGAAATCTCTTGTGTCGATGAATGAATTTGAATCATCGATGTCAAAGTTATGGGGCTGGGACGTTGATGGCACAAAAAATTCGCATGGATCATTTTCTGTATCTATTCCTTTAAATAAGATTCTTGGCTTCGCAGAGGATTATAACAAAATTATTATAAACTGTAAGCATGAACTTATTCTTTTACGATCCAATACTAATTTAAATAGCGTAATACTGAACACAAATGAGTATATAGATAATATAACTAATTAACTATATCTAAAATAGTATGGCGTATGCCCCACATTAAGGTTTCTGATCGAGAAAGATTAAATTTGCTTAAATATTTGGAAAGAGATCGAGCTATTCAAGTAGCATTTAGGAACTGGGATTTGTACGAATACCCGCTTTTACCTAAAACATCAAAACATTCTTGGGCCGTCAAAACTTCGTCTCAAATTGAGAAACCTCGATATGTTATAATTGGATTAAAAACAAACAGGAAAAATGTTTCTGATAAAGATATATCGCATTTTGATCATTGTAATTTGCGTGACGTTAAAGTTTTTTTAAATTCAAATTATTTTCCTTACGAAAATTTGAATGTCAGTTTCTCGACTAAAAAATTTGCTATATTATATGAACAGTACGCTAAGTTCCAACAGTCTTATTATAACCGCAGCCAAGCACCGTTGTTGAATACGCAAGACTGTAAATAAAGCACCTCTGTTTGTTATCGACTGTTCTCGTCAAAATGAAATTTTAAGAACGGGTTCAGTCGATGTTCGGATTGAATTAGAGTGTGACACCGATATACCTGACCACACCGCGGCTTACTGTCTTATTTTAAACTAGCTTTTGCCCGCGGCTTCGCCCGCGTTAAATTTCGGGTAACACAGATTTACTTTCTACTATATTTATTTTCGTGTTTTAATTGATTTTTCGGAGGATTATATTTGCAAATTTTCAAATTTAAAAATCGACTTTGAAGCCTTGTTTCACATCTTCAGGTCAGAGGTGTAATTTTAGAAAACCTACTTGTTTCTTTTGCCCGCGACTTCGTACCTGTGCGACATAGGATTCCCGTGGGATAAAAATAAGTGAGTTCAATAGAAAACCACACTGTCCGCGATTGAATTGAAACAGGCTTCTATTATTTAGGGTATCGATTTTTAAAAAGCTGTTGTTTCAGAGATTACCCCCAATAAACAAAGAAACAGACAAAGTTTAAAAAGTTTTTCTTCTTTCTTTCTTTCTAATCAGTTGATTGGTTTGGCGTAGGTACTAATGTATCCTAACCGTTAAGGAGTTATACCTTCCAACATCAGCTCACCTGAGTAACCAGAATGAAAACAACTAAATGTCTATACCTGCATATTAGGTATAATATTTTAAAAAAAAACTCAACTCCTAACCGTTATGGAGTTTTACCTTCCATCATCAGCTCATCAACATGAGATGATGTCTATCAGACGCAAATACTGAGAAAATATATGAAAAACGTAATGCGTCCCTACACAATTTGAAGTTTACCCTCGATTTCCCCGAGATCCCGTCATCAGATCCTAATTTGGTGACAGTGGACCACCTTGGAAGTATACTCTTTCGAATAAAAAAATATTTTTAAAATAAATAAGAAAGAAAAAAAAAGTCCCAATTTTCCCGTTCCCGTTAATAATTTTCGGAAAATTCTCTCTCAACGCTCCCCTACACTCCCCAAGAAACCCACTTGCCAAATTTCAGCTTTCTACGACCAGTAAAACGAAAAATCCCGTTTTTCCCGTTCCTGTGAAAATTTCGAAAATTCCACTCTCAATGCTCCTCTACACTCCTCAAGCAATCTACATGCCATTTTCAGCTTTCTGCATCCATTAAGCGAAAAATCCCGTTTTTTTTCCCTTTCCCGTAGGAATTTCTACACTCCTCAAGCAACCTACATGCCAAATTTCAGCTTTCTACGACCATAAAAACGGAAAATCCCGTTTTTTCCCGTTCCCGTCAGAATTTCGGGAAATCCTTTTGTAATAGACCCCTAGACCCCCCAAAACACCTAAATAGGTACTAAATTTCAGTTAAAACGATAAAACTATCCCGTTGAACTGAATATAAATCCCGTTTTCTCTTTATCCCGTGAGAATTTCCAAAAATCCTTAAAATAGTTTTTTACTATTATAATTACCTACTTCTATGCCAAATTTGAAGAGTCTAGTAATTATTGTTCATGGGATTCCGTTGAACTGAATATATAAATCCCGTTTTTTCCTTATCCCGTGGGAATTTCCAAAAATCCTGAAATTGATGTTTTTATTAATGTAATACCTACTTTTGTAACAAATTTGAAGAGTCTAGTTATTATTGTTACTGAGATAGGGTCACTCAGAATCGAATATATAAATCTTGATTTTTTCCCGTTCCCGTGGGAATTTTCCAAAATCCTTCCTTACTGAATGCCTACATTGTATAAGGTATCTATGTGCAAAATTTCAAGTCTCTAGGTCCAGTGGTTTGGGCTGTGCGTTGATATATCAGTCAGTCAGTCAGTACTTTGAATTTTATATATATAGATGATAGTATTATAGAATATAAGCCGTTGACCAATATAACAAAGAAAATATCATGAAACTAGACCATCTATTCGTAGATGTTCAGGGGTTCAAATCATATAAAAATGAATTTATTATTAAAGAATTTGCATACAGTACCAATGAATACACGCAAACGTTTTTAATAAAACCCCCATACTCATTTTCTAATTTAACGGAAAACGAAAAAAGACAACTGAAATGGATAGAGAAAAACCTTGGCATTATGTGGCGTGAGGGGTATATCGACCATAGAGAATTTAAGAGAATGATTCATAGTTACTTGGAAGGCAAAAAAATATTTGTAAAAGGTTTTGAAAAAATTAGATGGATTAATGACTTATGTGCTGATTGTACTGTAATAGACTTGGGAGAGAAAGGTTGTCCTAATTTTCAATTAATGTATAAAGAGTATTGTATCAAGGACCGCTCTTATAATTGTCTACATCATAAAAAAAATTGTGCGTTGAAAAACGTTATATGTCTTAAAAAAAATTATTTCGATATTTTGCATACTTATTTAAAATTGTAATAAACTACTTTAAAAAATAAATATTTAATTATGTTTAATTCAGTTTTTCTTTTTTTACCCAGTTAAAATTGGTTACCATTTATTTTAATAAACAAGTTTTTATATTGATCGATTTTTAAATTATTTTTTTATTTAAACATAAAATAAATGATAACAATTCATACCTGTGGTTAATAATAAGAGTTAATCTAACTAAGCGATACCTACTGAAAAGATTTCTCTAGTAAATTTAATCATAATATTATTTATTTGTTAGAATTATTTGTTACATAGACATACAAGAAAAATCTTTCCGGTCGGCGTATGTAACTATATCGCTAAATTAAAGGAATAAAACAACAAAATAGCTGAACATATTTATTACTGAACAAAGTTATACATAAAACAATTAAAAATTAATAACTAACACTATATCCGCACAACTTTTTTGATATCTTATTTATAACACTTTCTGTACTGTCTATAATCTCATCGTATCCGTCACTTGCCACATACTGCGCACTAAGCAGGACGTTTTCTCCAGTTTCGTCGTTTTGATCTGGCACGGCGTCACTTATGTTGATTATTTGGATTTTGACAAGTCTATTTCCCTTAGCTGCTTCATTATTTATAACAAACGACGGCGGGTGCCCTCGTGCACTTCTCTTTACTATTTTATTAAGCCTTGGTTTTGGTTTATTCGGTTTTGCTTTGGTTTTAGCACCTGTAACCTTTTTAAATAGTTCACTAACTTCTTCTTCTTCTTCATCTTCTCGGAATCCTAATGGATCCTGTGCATATTGAGAAAATATTATTTGAGTGTCTTGCGTTCCTTCCATATTCTGAAAGTAAAGAAATAAAATTAAAGCAGTGCTTGCACTGATTTTCATCTGGAAATACATTTATATAAAACATTAATAACAACAAAAATAACAGAAATGATGTTTTCGGTCTAAGAAAAAATAAAGGTAGGTACTGCATTCAATATAATTACAATTTACTTACCAAATCGGTATCACCTCGTGGTAATTTTCAAAACTAGAACGAATGTACTTATTCAGTTATGAATGGACGTGCAGATGCAGACTGGTAACTTACTATAACAGCTGCTATTTATACTGGTAGTAATTCAGGCGTCAGCAAATTACCCTAACACGCGCTGTTTAATGTCGTCAAATTACAACGACAGGTAAGAACATGTTATAATTGGTATCAAATGCAATAAATGTGCACGTAGCATATTCATGTGTCAGCAAATATCCTGAGCACGCGCTACATACCGCCTCGCTACTTAGGACACGTAAGAACATGTTATAATTGATACTAATCTTAATCATGAAACTACCGTGAGACTCACTCATATTTAATGAACTAAGATTTGATATTGATTGAATTTATTGTAATCAAATATTACATTTAAAATTAACTATAAGCTTCCGATAACGAAAAACATCGTGAGGAAACCTGCACACACCTGCAAAGTAGTTCGATGGTGTGGGTAAAGTTTCCCAGTCCTCATTGGACCCGGTTGTGAGCCACATATTATTATAAGCTCTCTCATTGTGAGAGGAGGCCTGTGCTCATCAATAGGACGTATAAATAAAGCCGTATATATAGGACGTATAAGTAAGGCCTGTTAAAACCGTTTAAGAATTCCTTTTATTTTCGTCCGTTCAAGACTGACAACAACTCAATTTCTGTAGGTATAAAATGAAACTCAAGTCTTACTTAAAATTTATGTTTGAGTCGACATTAATCTTGGATGGAGTAGCTATATTCTGATAGTTGGGTGAAAAAAAAAGACAACAAAGTTAATAATACTTCAAATTTATTTATTTATAAAGTAATAAACATAACAATACATATAAATCAATGAGTAATTAATATTATACAAACTTAAGTACTTAACTTATTTAATGTTATCAAACACTGTTACATTTAATTACTCGTTAGGTATTAAATAAAATTACAGCTCAAGGTAAGGTCGTTTATTTAACTACTACTGTACTTGTAGGTACTAGAAAATAGACTCATGTCCCCAAGCTTTGGTTGAAATTTTGTCTGACAAAGTATGTCGTTTATCGTCTTTGTTAGATAAAGCAACTTTATTGACAGATTGAGTGAAGATCTCGTGTCTAATTGATTTAAATAATATGTTTTTTTTTCGAACTATTTTATCATTGAATAACACATCTCGATAATCATTTAATGTTAACTCTTAAACTGCGGGTTTTTTTATTCCTTTAGCCTTTTTTATAAGAGATTTCTCACTTTTGATACAGTACAGTTTAGAACGTAACCCTATAAACTCGGTAATAAGTTCTCCTCCTAACTCATCTTTGAACAACCCAGGAATCTTCTTATTACGTAAAGGTATTTGCAAATCATTTACAGGGCTATAATTGCTTGTATCAAAAAAGGTAAAAAAAATTTTTTTTAATCACTATAAAAGTCTGGAGTTTCGATTTTGTAAATAAAACTGTCAGTATCAGTGTAGCATAGAGTCACTTGATCTCGGTAGTGTTTTTTTATTACCGAGTAGTGAAATTGGTACATATGACTTTTAGAAAGTTCTAAGACAGAGAATCCTATGTAAATTGGTTTATCCAAAATTACTTTTTCAGGCTTCATTTGCACGACAACCAAATTTTCAGACAACACTGTTGCACTATGGAAATTCGGTTTAGCAATTAATTTGTTGGCACAAGTAAATTTTTTCGTAATGTTTTGGCTATCGTTCCACTGACTTACTAATTTGACATCAACACGCCGCTCACTGTCTTCAAGAGTTTTCCCAAAAACTGAGTTATTCATTAATTTAAAAAGATCTTGTTGGAAAGTAGTATTAGCTTTTTTTCTTAGTTCTGTATTTAAATGGATATACTGTTTTAAGAATGGGCCTTGGCGAAACCTAAGAACGCGATGGATTTTATTAAGAATTAAGCCGTTGTGTAAACATGTTTTCAGATGGACGTAGTGAATGACGTATTCGTATTTGTTATATAAATTTGGAATTAATTTAGTAGCTTTCCCTCCTGGAGGAATAAATTTTTGTGCGCAAAATGGATAGTCGTTATGGTTATGGTGTAAATTTTCCGGATACAGCAAATCAACTTCGAGGATACATCTGAAAGGAGCATCATCCTCTACAGATAAAATATCTAGTCGGGCAATTTCATGATGATCTAGAAATGTAAAATCAGACATAGGCAACGATTGACACATACTGTATCCATATAAATTATTGCAATCGATATATATTAAAAACGAGTCTGGTTTACTCATATCATAAGTTTCCATATACTTGTTATTAGCACGAGCATATTTTGTTGAACACATGCAAATACCACCTCTTATTCCTTTTTGTATAAGTCGAATTATTTCTAATTCGGCTATTAATTCTAGCTTAACTCCAGTTTTTAATAGCATAGCATCAAACGATAAGCTTGGTGCAGTCAAGTAGAAGGCCGGATCTAAGTGATAATTTAATTTGCAAATGAACCGAAAGTTCTCAAATATATCAGATAAGAGTAACACATCAGTTTTAAGGTAAAGATCAGTATATTCTCCCAAATCTTTGATTTTAAATTCGGACCAAACAGACTGTGCATGTGCGTAATCTAAATCGCTTATTTGTTCGTTACAAAGAGAATTAAAAAACAAATTCTGTGCTGGAAGCTCGGTCTCTGTAAACTTATCCCAGTTCGACATGTAATCGTACGGATAAACACCTTTGCGAGTTAATAAATTAAATTTTTTAGCTTCCGGATAAAACTTGTTCAGGTGAATAAAATCAACGTTATGTAAACCATTTGCTAATTTTTCCAAGCTTGTTCCTAAAAATTTAAAAGAGTCTACAAATCGAATTTGCGCATACTTTTGATCTGAAATCAACAAAAACTTAGTAAAAGAAATATAATTTTCTTTGTTTTTTGGGATTACTTTCACAGGTCCTGAACATTTACTAAGTTCCTGTATAAACAAATGACAATCATAACCTGCTAAGTTATGAAAGAAAACAGGAATCAATTTAGGAACGCGAAAGCGCAGATTGCAATACTGGTGCGCGGCACCGCGATAACACCCTGTTAGATGACAGTGATCTCTTACTTTGTCTGCAAACAATAAACCTTTACATATGTGACAATTTTTGGCCCGTTTATGAGCTAAAGAATCTTCTTCAGTAAATATCATGGGAATCTCTTTTTCTAAAATATTATGTATGTCTTTAACATGTTTGTATAAATATTCGACGAATTTCTGTGCACAATCTGGTCCTCGGTATTGAACAAAACGATTAAGTTGATCATCATAAGAGCAAATTATGTGGTAAGCGAAAGCGGCTGGTAAATGTATTTGTTTATGTGAAGTAAAACTACTGTCAGTGTTAGGTTCGCAGCTCTGATAGGGCTTAAGGATTGTCTCGAAGTCAGCATACACGACAAATGGAACGTCTTGTTTTCGTTCAAAATGTTTAAATTCGAGATAAGTGCCTTTCTCCGGAAGTACCGTAGCAACCCCACTACAAATATGACTATTGCAACCGTGTTCAGTTTGAAAAAATATCAGACAGTCTTCGCAGAAATAAAGCTTACCGTGATGTTTGGTAATCTGGCACCGAACAAGACGCGGTAAATTAGTAATCAAAACATAATGCGACTTATTACCGCGTTCAATTAAAAGTAAATTTATTCGATGTTTCCTTTTGTATTGGGATCTGTATAGAGGTCCTACAAGAGTTCGGTTGTTTTTTAAAGAATATACATTAATACTAATATCAGTATTGTTATGTTCAAACGTAACGATATCAGCTAAAGTGACAGGGAAACACATATTATCAAGTTTTAATACGTCTTTGAAGTGAGGATAAGATGATAGCCGCTCGCGGTGGTTTTTAGATGGGTAAAGAGCAGCAACAACACTCCAGAGAAAACAATAATTATCATGATTTTTAATATTAATGCAAGCTTTTTTATTTTTTATTATCTTAGGTAAGTCTATGTAAGATGATGCTTTCAATGGTTCATATTTATTAATATTGACCTCTAAATACAAATTAGATAAGAAAGTCCAACCAGAATCGCGTTCCTGAAAGTCTTCGATTTTTTTCTTTATACTAACAATTATTGTTTGAAAAAGCTCTTCAAATTGATAATTTTGATGCACAGAAAAATTTTTCGTTGCAAAAGATTTAATTTCTTGCTTGTCATCTTTAAACAAAAGAAAATCGGCAAAATATTCGAAATTGACTTTAAGGGACACATGTTTATTAAGCGAATTTTCCAAAATTTTTTGTATTTTAGATTTTACGGTAGTCAAAAAATATTCAGGTAAACAAGACTTTAACTCATCAGTTGCCATTATTCTATAAGACGATATGCGACCTTTAAAAGCAGACGAAATTTCAACAACCTCATCGTTTAGCTTTCCATCCGAATTATTTCTATGCTTATTACTTCTAAGATGCCCTACCCATTTCCTTCTATCTACTGAAATTGAACACTGAGCGCAAAAGGGCATTTTCAATGTAGCGACTTACCTTAAGTTGTAATTAATATCAAATCAATGATAATACCTATTTATAATTATTAGTTTACAAGAAAATAGAAGTTATTTGTTACCTCAAATAACATTTTATCCATTTAATAAAAGCGTTTAAAAGCCTTGTTTAATGTATTATTATATACATAAATATTAAATCGCAAAGTTTAACACATTTATACAAAATAACTACATAAACAATTCAAATCAGATATAATTGTATTCTAATAATAATAAAAAGAGGTAACCATTAACATTTCGTTAAAAGATAAAAATACTAAATTACTTAGTATTGTTAGAATAAAATTTGACGTCAGCGTCCTTGAAAAGTACGTTTATCTTTTTAATAAATTTTTGCAATGCCTCCCATTCAGCAGTTTCATCATCGATTTGCGCCTTTAAAGTAACGAGAGCCTTTCTCCAACGCTCTTGACGTAACTCACCGCGAACATCAGCAGTGTTGTACACCCGCAGCTCCAAGAAAAAGTCTCCGTTCAGGCTGCAAGTTCGTTTTGTTGATCCGTTCGGTACCCGGCTGGTAATGGACGAATCAAGCGGATCAATCCCAGTAGGCTTATACGAGTATGCAGTAACCTCTTCAGGAACTATTCCGAACACGTCAAACGGGTTTTTACACTCTTTTTTTTTGGGTGCAGCAGACCTGAAACATAATAGACAATTTAGTAAAACAATCAATAACAAAGTAGTAGTTCGCTGAAACTCATCGAACAAATTACAAGAAAATTACCTGGGGGTTGAGGGCTTTCTTTTTTGGTTAGGTTTTTTCACTTTTGGGATAGTAACATCAGCGGCGACAACGCTCTCCTCTGAATCAGATCTAAAACGAAAAATATGATAATTATTACTTGAAATATAACATTGACACAAGAATGAAATATTTATAAATGTCCAAGTAGATAAACAATAGTTAAATAAATAGTATCCAGTTAACAAAATAAGACAATCTTATAAAAAGGTTACCTGTTTGCAGCTGAAGCTTTTCTTTTCTCAGCCGACCTTCCCGCTTTTGGTCGAACAGTTGCACTGCTTGCAACAGTGATGGGTTCAAACTCTGAATCAGACCTGAAAGGAAAAAAAAATATTAATGTTTGCTGGAACCACCAAAGTATGAATCAAATGTTTTAATTTCGTTAGGAAGCTGAAGTATTACGATGGAATACATACTTACATTATAATCGATGTATTGAGTAGATGAACTAACGAGTAATTTTTGCACAGCGTAAGCTCTGAGCTGATGATGGATGGTAGTAGACTTGATGTACCGTGCACTGTCACGTTCGGAATCGGAAAGAAAGAAATTTAGACCAACAGAAAAGTTTTAACAAAATTATTGCTGATTTTACTAAACGAACTAGGGCTGTCGCATTCCAAATCACAGTTGCGTAATTGCTTACTTGCACAGAACAGTTCTTTTTTACATTATTTAATCCTCAACGCAACAGAAAAATAAACTTTAATGAATTTGAAGAATAGTCTATCTGTCTGTTGGTCCACCTGTTTATTTCATATTCGATAATTTAGAGAAAACTTCCGACTGAACTTATCGGGAGCAAGTTCAAAACTTTTAATTTATAATATAATTCATAAGGGATGTTTCAACACTTAAATTTTGAAAATTTAGTATGAGTTTTTGTTAAATATACTAGGTAAATAATATTATTATAACCTAACTTAATTTTTTTGTTACAAGGAAACAGTTATACAGTACAATACAGTAACTCTTTATTGTAGTATTGTGTACACCAATACATAGCAAGCAGTACAGAAAACACGGGTATATACATAGAGATTTTATAAGGTAAGCAATAGTCAGCCTTATCGGCTTGTTTATACTTACTCATATTTATTACAGACATTAATTATAAATTAGTCCATTAGTCATTGTCAACCCTGCGCATAAAATATTATTTCGCAACCACACTTCATACATGCAGCGCATTTCGTATGTCAGCAAAAAGTAGCCGATCGCACTTAATAGCTTCATATTACAACTTGACAATAAACACGTTGCGTAATTAGCTAATACTTAATGGGTACTGGAGATATGCTTAAGTTGTATAGAAGCTGTCGAAAAAAAAGTTCATCAGATCGTTTTTTAACCTCAGAATGAACCTATTTACTAATTACCTGTATACTAAGTTAATGGGTAAGGTAATTGGTTAACTGTACAATATAACCGCGAGAATGCACAACCTAATTTCGTCTTACCATACCTACAAAGATACAGATTTTAATTTTATTTACTTAATTTTTGCTATCGTACACTATAGTTAGGAATACATACAATTGTTATTTTCTAATACAAATAGAAAATATTCATACTGCTACAGGTACAATCATAGGTATAAACCTTTATAAATTGAATTATAAGTTGTTCCTATATATTATCATTTTAAACGTCAATATCTCAAAAGCGTAGCCCGATTTTGATAAAACATGTCTGAACACCATAGCTAGAAAACCTGCTCTAAAATAAAAATGCCTGATTTAAATCGGTTGATAAAACACGTTGGAAAACCATCGTAGGAAAACTGCTTCCAAATAAAATTACCGCATTCAAATCAGTTCACTCATTTAAGTCATCTAAAAAATCAATGTCAAAGTTAACTATAAACGCTCTCTGTGGGTTTGCCACTGAATTAAGTAAGTTCAAGTAACAAGTTCATGTATCAATTCAAGTATCAATTACGCCACTGATGCAATACAAATGGTTCCCAATACTTTTGATAGAGGTCGTCACCACATTCGAGCTTTAGTTCGTCGAAGGAAAAAAAATCTGCATTTCTAGTCTCCGTTGTTTCTTACATTATTGATAACTCTGATTCAGATAAAAATACAAAAAGATAGCCTTAATTTTTGAACGAATCCGGCACAAGGCAGACGAAATGTCTATTTATAACAAACAAGCCTCGTTTCACAAGCCGCTTCGCTACGTAATACGATCGCCATGTGCTTTCGAGTTGAAATGACTTAAGTAGGTACATAATCGTATATAACTTAACAACGCGTTTTTGATCAAACTTTATATTGTTACCAGCAAGACAATTTTTACGATGGCATGATAAAGTGGGATATGTCATCTGGAAAGTGTAATAAAGTTATTGCATTCTCACAAGATGGAGTTAGTTGTACAAGAAAAATCAATTAATCACAATTTGCCCTAGTTTTTGCAATACCGGCATTAAATCATATTTTGATATTGACTACTGTAGTGAGTTACACATTTTTATATTTTCTTAATTTAAATAATGTGTACTTCACGCTTTATTTCAGCGTAAATTAGTATAAACCTAACTCGCGCTAACGATGTTTTTAGTTTGGTCGGTATAAATACATCCAACATTCCAATCACCGTGCACATAAAATGCGGTCATAGCGATACGTCCGAAAGTCGGACGCTGGGAACTATGCGTCCTGGGTGACCCGATCTTGTCTGTGGAGTCTGATCAGCTTTGCGGGCAAGTTGTGCAAGCCTCGGTGGGAGGCGCTAAAACCACCACGCACACAAAAAGCGGTCATAGCGATACGTCCGAATGTCGGACGCTGGGAACTATGCGTCCTGGGTGACCCGATCTTGTCTGTGAAGTCTGATCAGCTTTGCAGGCAAGTTGTGCAAACACCTGAGCAAAACTAACGTCGAAGCTTTGAGATTATGGCTTAGACTGTGATGCGCTCAGTGGCTCAGCCTCATGCGCACATCGGACTTGATCAACCCGGTGTGTGTGTGGTGTTTTTGTTTTTAACAAGTCAGTAAAATAACATCATTACAGTTCGATCAAATGTGTAACTTGCACTTTGCGTCGAACGCAAAACGTCGCGTTAAAAGCAATGCGATAGATTCGATACATGCAATGGATACTTCAAACGGAAAATGCTCAACCCGAAACGCTAATCCAACTTGGAAAGCAATGCGGTTGCGCGAGAGCAAACAAATTGTGGCTTTCAATTTTAGCAAACGTGTAACTTTAGACAGTCAAACCACATAACAGACTATCATTCCTGTGTGTCACCGTAGTAAGCGCTGCGTTAAAGCAATGCGATAGAATCATATTCGACACAGACCATTCAACGGAAAACGCGATCAACCCGAACGCAAAACGCTTTTATCAAGTCATTATCGTTGCAGCAGGGTTTGTCATTCATTATAATATTGGGCATCTGGAACACCGAAGTGAGAGAGGGCGAAATGTCGCCTGATCGAACGATGGTGGTCCAGAATGCCCAATATTATACTACTGTGGACAGTTCCGAAGTCGGTCTATGCGTCTAGTCTCCAGCGCAGCCAGCAAGAGAATGTCCGCATCTTGCCAACCCGGCTCCGTCCTAGCGCGCTATGGCAGGTCAATCGGTCCGGTGTGACGTCACGGAGGGATCGACCAATCATAATCAACCGCGCGCTGCGCTACCGTTGAATATCCGTACTCATGACCGTGCTGTCTCCGACAAAGATAAAAAGTAAAAATGAACATAGACAAATTCGGTCACCATGTTCATAAACGTTTACGTGTATGTGAATTTTTTGAACTTGAAAATAAAACTTTGCTGCGTTCAGATAATGGCGATTTCGATTTACAATCATCGCGATTAAAGGGGGTAGCGGATCCTTCGTTACCTAATGATGCAGTTAATAAGCATTACGTTGATCAGCTCGTTCAGAACACTTACGAAAAGAAGAAACTTGATTCTATGTTTGAAAATATAAATTCTCAAATCGAAATTATAAATTCTCAAATCCAACAGCTTGCAAATCAGTTGAAAATAAACTTTTATACAAAGTGGGAGATAAACAATTTTTTAAGTAATTCCAAAGATGGCAAAAGAACAAGTCGTGAATGAAATCCATAGATCGGCCAGGAAAAATTTCAAGCGTCGCGCAGTTATATTAAAAGGAATTGACGATTTGTGGCAAGCAGATTTGATTGACTTACAGAATTTACAAACAGTTAATAAGGGATACAAATACATTTTAGTTGTTATTAACAACTATTTCAAAGTACACGTGGTGTATTCCAACAAAATCAAAAACTCATCCAGAAGTAAAAAATGCTTTTGCACTAACTGTCAAATCAGCAAAACGAGTACCTAGAAATTTACAGACAGACTTTGGGAAAGAATTTTACAACGATCAATTCGATCGCTATGTGAAATCCTTAAAAATAAATCATTATTCCTCGTATTCAATTAAAAAGGCATCTATTGTTGAAAGAGTAATAAAGACGCTAAAAAACAAACTTTACAAATATTTCAGTTTCATTGGAAATTACAAATGGCTTGGAAAACCTTTAGATGACATAGTCCGATCGTATAATCAAACTATGCACAGCACAACAAAATTTAGACCAATTGAGGTTAATTGTAACAATGAAGCTGAAGTAAAGATAAATATTGAGAAGAAACAATGCAATCAACGTTTTAAATTAAATAAATTTAATGTAGGAGATCGTGTGCGTATAAGCAAGTACAAAAGCCTCTTTCATAAAGGTTATACGCCTAATTGGTCAACTGAGCTTTTTACTATTAAAACGGTGAATCACACTCGTCCTGTTACTTACCATATTGAAGACCAACGAAAAAATACTATACTTGGTACATTTTATGAACAAGAACTGCAGAAAACTAAGTATCCAGACGTTTACCTCATAGAAAAAGTCATCAAAAAAAGAGGGAAAAAATTGTATGTTAAATGGCTAGGACTTAACGATAGCGAAAATAGTTGGATTGATAGAAATGCTATTGTATAAATATATTTCAAAACTTTCTCGCACAAAGTCATTCACTTAATGGATATGAAAGGAAGAGGACTTCTAAACAGTATAATTAATCACTTACCGTTTGAACTGCACTTACCTGGCTACAATTATTGCGGGCCAGGAACAAAATTAAATAAGCGGTTGCAAAGAGGTGATAAAGGAGTTAATGAATTGGACAACGCGTGTATGCAACACGGTATAGCATACGATAAATATTCTAACCTAACAGATCGACATCGGGCAGATTTAGAACTCTATAAAATGGCTAAACAAAGATTGAAGTCAAAAGGTGTTGGAAAAGGAGAAAAACTTGCGTCGTGGATAGTTAGCAAAGTGATGAAATCTAAAATGAAAGCTGGTGCAGGTATAAAATCATTTAAACATTTTGTTTCGAAGATACGCACTGAATTGAAAAAAAACAAATCTAATAAAAAAGGTACCGCAATCAGCCGAGCTTTTGCTGCAGCAAGTAAAGTATTTCTTAATAACAATACGAGTAAAATGCGGGTTCCTCGATTAATACCGATCCCTAAAACTGGAGGTATATTACCACTAACACCTATTTTCGCCGGCCTTTCTGCGTTAGGATCATTAGCAGGAGGAGCAGCTGGGATCGCTAAAGCTGTTGGTGATTACAAAGCTGGAAGAAAAAGCTTATCCGAATCAGAACGTCATAATAAAATGATGGAATCTATTGCACTGGGTAAAGGGTTATACATTAAACAGTATAGAAATGGGAAGGGTTTGTGTTTAAAACGCTTAAAAAACTAAATAAAAGGGTAACCAGACGTGCTCTTACAAATGTTGATATTTTAAAACATTCAACAAATATTCCTCATTTTGGTGGTGTTTACATGAGAGACAAATTACCGAAACGTCCGAAAAGAGTAGAATGTGCAATCGTAAATTTAGATAGCTCTAAAAACCAAGGGACTCACTGGGTAGCCTATGTCAAAGATAATAATTATTGCGAATATTTCAATAGTTATGGTGATCTTCCACCGCCGCTAGAATTAATAAAGTATTTGAAAAATCATAATATTTCGTACAATTATAATATTTATCAAAAATTTAATACTGTTAATTGTGGTCATTTATGTTTAAAATATTTAAAAAAATATTGGAATAATCGTTTAAATATCTGTGATCAATAAATAGCTTCTCATTCTCACGATGTCTTTCACTTTGTCCATAACGGGGTCCTCCTCTACCCTGATTACGAATCACTCACCAGCTCTTCAACTAGATGGTGAATATGAATGTGGGTTGCTATACATGTCAACATTTGACTCGATACTCAATATAGACTACAGAAATAATAAGTTTTATTATGGTGATAACGAAATAGTAGAAATTCCTGAAGGGTCATATGAACTTCAAGATCTTGATGATTATCTAAAAAAGCACCTCCAAGGATGCACTTTTACACTCAACTGCAATATTAATACGCTAAAGACATCTATTTTATGTTCCAAACCACCACCACCACGAGGACCAGACGACCAGATGGCCTAGTGGTTAGAGAACCTGACTACGAAGCTTGAGGTCCCGGGTTCCTTTTCCGTGTCGGGGCAGATATTTGTATGAAGAATACGAATGTTTGTTCTCGGGTCTTGGGTGTTTAATATGTATTTTAAGTATGTATTTATCTATATAAGTATGTTTATCCGTTGCTTAGTACCCATAACACAAGCTTTGCTAAGCTTACTTTGGGACTAGGTCAATTGGTGTGAATTGTCCCGTGATATTTATTTATTTATTTATTATTTATTTTAAACCAATATATTTTAAAAAACCTAATTCGATTGGTCAGTTACTTGGTTTTGGAGAAGAAACAGTTCAGGCGAATATATTAACTGAGTCCCCTTTTCCTGTGTCCATTCTGTCTACAACTATAGTGCGGGTTGAATGTGATATTGTGAGCGGGTCATTTATAAACGGAAAACCTAGTCATATAATTCACGAATTTGTGCCTAATGTGCCTCCTGGTTACAGGATTATAGAAACTCCTAAAAATGTTATATATTTTCCTGTTACTCAAAACAGCTTAAACTCTCTTAAAATAAGAATACTGGATATAAACGACAATTTAGTGAATTTTTCAATAAGCCAACGGAACAATTTAGTTTTAAAAGGCGTTAATTGGAGCTCTTTTATTGACTCCGGTAAATTGTTGTATAGTTTTATGCACATGGCATAACTATTTCTCCTTCTTATGTCCGTATGCATCCTTGGCAGAACCAACCTATTAGGATACCTGGTATTAAAGGAAACTGTGTCTCCTTTCTTTTTAAACATATCAGGATGCAGCTTCACAAACAGGCAAGCTTCATAAATATAGATAGAGTACACAGTTAGTATCCTATATTTAACAAACAAGGGCTTACATGATGTACGGCGGCTGAAATCACTTATTGCTCGTAAGCACTGTTTTTGCGCAACAAAGGTTCGGTTTATTTGTGTAGCATTCCCCCATAGAAGTATTCCATATCGCAAATTAGAGGCCACGTAACCGTGATATGCTTTTAAGGCTGTTGTAACATCTGTTATCTTTGTTAAGCGCCACAGTGCATAGGCAAATCTATTAATCTTTGAGCAGATTTTATCTATATGTAAGTTCCACGAACAGTAATTATCCAAGTTGAAGCCTAAAAAAGTAGTGTTGTCACTTTCTATCAGATTTACATTATTATACTTAATATTAAATGTTTCTTTTTTACCTCCTCTGTTTAAAAATTGCATGTATTTGGTTTTACTTAAATTTACGTTTAGACTATTATCATTGAGCCATTGCAATATGTCCTTTAGTGTATTATTAATAGTTTCATTAAAGTCTTGTATTTTGTCATCATGAATAATAATAGATATGTCATCAGCAAATAGAGTGCAATCAAATTTTGTAATTAATGGTAAATCATTGATATATAATAAAAACAATAATGGTCCAAGGATACTTCCCTGAGGGACTCCAGCCCTTTTAATTTTAGCTGTAGACCTGTATGGTTTTTCGATCATATTTTCATTTATGCCCGTAATTTCAACCATTTGGTGCCTATCATTAAGGTAACTCTTCAGCCAATGAGAAACTACTCCCCTCATTCCATAGGTTTCACATTTTTTTAATAGCAAATCATGAGAAACGCAATCGAATGCTTTGCTCATGTCGAAAAAAATGGAAACTGTTTTCCTTTTTTTGTCAACATTGTCGACAATTCTGTTAATTAAATTAAATGCAGCTAGTGTATTAGACTTATCCTTTTGTAAACCATATTGTTGTGGGCTTAGTATGTTAAACTTGTTCAGAAATTTACTTAATCGACTATACATTGCCCTTTCAAACACCTTCGATAAGACGAGCACCAATGTAATAGGTCTGTAAGTATCAGGTAAGGTTTTATCACCTTTTTTAAAAATAGGCTTCACTAGAGACATTTTTAGTTTATTGGGATACACACCCTGTTGGAAAGACAGATTTATTAAATGTGACAACACTGGGGCAATGATGTCAGAACTTAGCTTCACTATATTTGTAGAAATGTCATCGCATCCTACAGAATTTGTACTGTTAAGTGCTCTAATTATATTCGTGACCTCCTGCGGATCAGTAGGTAAGAGGAACATGTTAGCTTCATTTGATATTAATTTATGTTTATAAGAATCATTTGGATTACTATTATTAATTTGAGTATTACCAATATTTATAAAATGTTCGTTAAATGCATTTGCAATGTCCTGCGGTTTAAAAATAATGTCATTTTTATATTTGATGTTTTGTGTACTATTTTTCATATTTTTTAGAGTGCCTAAGTCTTTTTTTATTATATTCCAGCTTGCTTTGGAAACATTTTTAGATTTAGATATAAATTTTGTGTTGTAATTTTTTTTCGAAGCAATTATGCATTTCTTGAGCAGTTTATTGTAATTGTTATATTTTAATCTAGCTTCTAATGTTTTATTGTTATAATATGAGTACCTTAATTGACGCTTAAGTTTTACAGCTTTTCTTATTCCCTTTGTAATCCATTTATTGTCTTTTGATGAATTCCGGAGCCTAATTGTGTATACTGGAAAGCATAAATTATAAAGCAAACTAAAAATTTCGTGAAATTTGTCAAATGCAGTGTTCGCATCTGCTTCCGAATAAACTTCACTCCAGGATAAACTCAATAAACATCGTCTAAATTTTTCAGAATTTGCACGACTAAAATCTCGTTTTTTCAAGTAGGTGAACTTAGGGGGAATATATTTGTTCTGTAAAGGAATTTTAAGTAACTGCCCCGTATTATGATCTGATAGCCCTAAAGGAATGACCTCTCCGATGGCATCAGGAATATTACTCAGTATTAAATCCAGACAAGATTTTACTCTAGTTGGTTCTGTAATATGTATGGTAAAATTAAAATTCTGTATAATTCTATTTAATTCTTCAAGCGTTTTAGTAGGTTTCAATAAATCAATGTTGAAATCACCTGTTATTATGATTTTCTTTTTTAATTTTTTTTTGATGACTGTTAATAAAGTCTCTAATTTAGGCAGAAATATTTTTGCATTAGAGCTAGGTATTCTGTAGATACAAATGACAATATATCCTAATTGAGAAATTTCAACTCCACAGACTTCAAAGTGAAACTCAATTGACATTTCATCTATGAAAGAAAGAGGCCTAGTTTCCAAATAATCTCTGCATAATATGCAGGTACCTCCCCTTTTTTTGGTCAACTTACAAAGGAAAACAAACAATTTAAAAAAAAATTAGGATTAATAAAATGAGTATACTAAACTTATCAGACACTTATTTTGATAATATGATTGAAAGTTTTGAATATCATTCGTATAAACCGTACGTGACAAGTTTCAGTTTAAATGATGAAATCCGTATACCTATTAACCAGCAAGATCTATACTTATTACCATCGGCGAGTACTGTATACATAGAGGGTACTATAGAAGTATTCAACAGAGAATCAAAAGCGAAGGTGCCCAGTGTTCTTTTCACAAATAACCCTATACTTCATTTATTTCAAGATATTCGATATGAGCTGAATGGGATTGAAATAGATAAAATTAAAAACGCTGGGATCACAACAACAATGAAATCTCTTGTGTCGATGAATGAATTTGAATCATCGATGTCAAAGTTATGGGGCTGGGACGTTGATGGCACAAAAAATTCGCATGGATCATTTTCTGTATCTATTCCTTTAAATAAGATTCTTGGCTTCGCAGAGGATTATAACAAAATTATTATAAACTGTAAGCATGAACTTATTCTTTTACGATCCAATACTAATTTAAATAGCGTAATACTGAACACAAATGAGTATATAGATAATATAACTAATTAACTATATCTAAAATAGTATGGCGTATGCCCCACATTAAGGTTTCTGATCGAGAAAGATTAAATTTGCTTAAATATTTGGAAAGAGATCGAGCTATTCAAGTAGCATTTAGGAACTGGGATTTGTACGAATACCCACTTTTACCTAAAACAACATTCTTGGGCCGTCAAAACTTCGTCTCAAATTGAGAAACCTCGATATGTTATAATTGGATTAAAAACAAACAGGAAAAATGTTTCTGATAAAGATATATCGCATTTTGATCATTGTAATTTGCGTGACGTTAAAGTTTTTTTAAATTCAAATTATTTTCCTTACGAAAATTTGAATGTCAGTTTTTCGACTAAAAAATTTTCTATATTATATGAACAGTACGCTAAGTTCCAACAGTCTTATTATAACCGCAGCCAAGCACCGTTGTTGAATCCGCAAGACTTTGTAAATAAAGCACCTCTGTTTGTTATCGACTGTTCTCGTCAAAATAAAACTTTAAAACCGGCCAAGAGCGTGTCGGACACGCCCAAAATAGGGTTCCGTAGCCATTACGAAAAATTTAAGTAATATTTTTCAAAGGATTTCGTATTTTATAAGGAATCTGCCAAGTTTAGGTATATTTTATACCTTACGCTGCTATTTACTTATAAACTACTAATATTTCTCAAGAAAACTTAGCCGTTATAGTTTTCCTTGGAAGTTTGATATACTGCCTACCATCCTGATTTTTTTCAAAATTTTCCACCCACCGGTTTAGATTTTAGAGGGGGGGGGGACGCTCGATTTTAATGAAAATTTGCACTTTAAAGTTGAATATTTCGCAAACATATGACTGAATCGAAAAATCGTTTTAGTAAACCCCTAATGGTTTTAAAATACCTATCCAACGATACCCCACACTATAGGGTTGGATGAGAAAAAAAAATCACCGCCACTTTACGTCTATGAGAGGTACCCTAAAAAAAATTGTTTTTGAATTTTTAATTGTACTGTTTTGTCGGCATAGTTTACCTTTATATCCGTGCAAAATTACAGCTTTCTAGCATTGATAGTCCCTGAGCAAAGCCGCAGACGGACAGACAGACAGACAGACAGACAGACGGACAGACAGACAGACAGACAGACATGGCGAAACTATAAGGGTTCCTTTTTTGCCATTTTGGCTCCGGAACCCTAAAAACGGGCTCAGTCGATGTTCGGATTGAATTAGAGTGTGACACCGATATACCTGACCACACCGCGGCTTACTGTCTTATTTTAAATGATAGTATTATAGAATATAAGCCGTTGACCAATATAACAAAGAAAATATCATGAAACTAGACCATCTATTCGTAGATGTTCAGGGGTTCAAATCATATAAAAATGAATTTATTATTAAAGAATTTGCATACAGTACCAATGAATACACGCAAACGTTTTTAATAAAACCCCCATACTCATTTTCTAATTTAACGGAAAACGAAAAAAGACAACTGAAATGGATAGAGAAAAACCTTGGCATTATGTGGCGTGAGGGGTATATCGACCATAGAGAATTTAGGAGAATGATTCGTAGTTACTTGGAAGGCAAAAAAATATTTGTAAAAAGTTTTGAAAAAATTAGATGGATTAATGACTTATGTGTTGATTGTACTGTAATAGACTTGGGAGAGAAAGGTTTTCCTAATTTTCAATTAATGTATAAAGAGTATTGTATCAACGACCGCTCTTATAATTGTCTGCATCATAAAAAAACTTGTGCGTTGAAAAACGTTATATGTCTTAAAAAATGTTATTTCGATATTTTGCATACTTATTTAAAATTGTAATAAACTACTTTAAAAAATAAATATTGAATTGTGTTTAATTCAGTTTTTTTTTTTTTTTTTCAGTCAAAATTGGTTACCATTTATTTTAATAAACAAGTTTTTATATTAATCGATTTTTAAATTACAATACAATACAATACAAAGACTCTTTATTGTACACCAGAAATAATAAGTGATACAGAACACAGAGAAAAAAATTACACGGTAAAAAATAGGCGGCCTTATTTAAACATAAAATAAATGATAACAATTCATACCTGTGGTTAATAATAAGAGTTCATCTAATTAAGCGATACCTACTGAAAAGATTTGTCTTGTAAATTTAATCATAATATTATTTATTCGTTAGAATTATGTGTTTCATAGACATACAAGAAAAATCTTTCCGGTCGGCGTATGTTGTAACTATATCGCTAAATTAAAGGAATAAAACAACAAAATAGTTGAACATATTTATTACTTAACAAAGTTATACATAAAAAAATTAAAAATTAATAACTAACACTATATACGCACAACTTTTTTGATATCTTATTTATAACACTTTCTGTACTGTCTATAATCTCATCGTATCCGTCACTTGCCACATACTGCGCACTAAGCAGGACGTTTTCTCCAGTTTCATCGTTTTGATCTGGCACGGAATCACTTATGTTAATTATTTGGATTTTGACAAGTCTATTTCCCTTAGCTGCTTCATTATTCATAACAAACGACGGCGGGTGCCCTCGTGCACTTCTTTTTACTATTTTGTTAAGCCTTGGTTTTGGTTCATTAGGTTTTGTTTTGGTTTTAGCACTTGTAACCTTTTTAAATAGTTCACTAACTTCTTCTTCTTCTTCATCTTCTCGGAATCCTAATGGATCCTGTGCATATTGAGAAAATATTATTTGAGTGTCTTGCGTTCCTTCCATATTCTGAACTAAAGAAATAAAATTAAAGCAGTGCTTGCACTGTTTTGCATCTGGAAATACATTTATATAAAACATTAATAACAACAAAAATAACAGAAATGATGTTTTCGGTCTAAGAAAAAATAAAGGTAGGTACTGCATTCAATATAATTACAATTTACTTACCAAATCGGTATCACCTCGTGGTAATTTTCAAAACTAGAACGAATGTACTTATTCAGTTATGAATGGACGTGCAGATGCAGACTGGTAACTTACTATAACAGCTGCTATTTATACTGGTAGTAATTCAGGCGTCAGCAAATTACCCTAACACGCGCTGTTTAATGTCGTCAAATTACAACGACAGGTAAGAGCATGTTATAATTGGTATCAAATGTAATCAATGTTAATACGTAGCATATTTCATGTGTCAAAATATCCTCAACACGCGCTACATACCGCCTCGCTACTTAGGACACGTAAGAACATGTTATAATTGATACCGATCTTAATCATGAAACTACCGTGAGACTCACTCATATTTTATCCGACTGTGCAAAAAGTAACCCTTATCTAACTAAGGATATAAAAACTTATATTTCTTAGTTAAGGTTTATTGTATCTGATCTGAACATTCACGGAGCATATGCGCAACCGTTAGTTAGTTAGTATGATATATAAGTTTGAATTTCCTTAAAAGAAAATTGAATTATGTCACTCAGGCTTTCAGGCTCCTATATAAATGAGGTATAGGGAGAGTAAAAAAGAAAAAACAACATACAGTAGGCATTTTACAAGTTTATTAAAGTAAATAAAACACACATTTATAGCACATAAAATTGTTATACTAAATATATCTATTTTATTGCACAAATATAAATTAAGACTAACATATTAATAAATAATAATGTTAGGTATTACATGGATTAAACTTTTTTTTTTTTAGCTTTAGATAAATCAGTTATCTAAGTATCTTGAAACTTCTACAAAAAAGAACTGTTACCCCATGCCGTAGTTGAAACTTTATCTGATAAAGTGAGTCGTTTATCGTCTTTGTTAGATAAAGCAACTTTGTTAACCGTCTGCGTGAAGATCTCATGCTTAATAGATTTAAACAAGGTTTTTTTTTTTTCTTATGATTGTATCATTTAACAGTACATCTTTATAATTATTTAATGTGAGTTCTTGAATGCAAGGCTTTTTTATTCCTTTTGCTTTTTTTATAATGTGTTTTTCACTTTTAATGCAATATAATTTGGAACGTAATCCTACAAACTCTGTTATCAGTTCTCCTGCTAGCTCGTCTTTAAATAAACCAGGATTTTTTTTATTTCGAGAAGGAATCTGTAACTCATTCGAAGAATTATAATTACTAGTATCAAAAAAATCTAAAAAATGATTTTTTAAATCAAGATAAAAGTCTTTGGTTTTTATTTCATAAATAAAACTATCGGTATCAGTGTAGCAAAGACTAACACGATCACCATAATGAGGCTTTATTACGGAGTAGTGAAATTGATACATATGGCTTTTAGACAGTTCTAGTACCGCGAACCCTACGTATATCGGTTTATCCAAAATGACTCTCTCTGGTTTCATTTGCACCGCGACTAAATTATCTGTTAGTACTGTAGCACTGTGAAAATTTGGTCGACCTATTAATGTACTCGCACAAGTAACTTTTTAGTTTTGTTTCTTTCATCATACCATTGATAATAAACCATTACTTAATAATTAATAAAAAAAAAAATGTCGAGCTAAACTCGATTTAAGACGTGAGTAATCCGGTCAATATCATTTAATATGAGTGAGTCTCACGGTAGTTTCATGATCAAAAATTGCAAATCTCTACGGAGAGATCTGGCAGAATAAAATCAGAGCGTTCACACGGCTTAGGATTAAACGTAACAAACTTGAATGTGGGTTAAGTTATGTGGTGCAGTGTCGGGACAACGGAGTGATACCGAAATTTGCCCGCATCAAACCGGTTAAGTGCATTCGGGATTACGAATCGTTTTTCCGTGTGGCTAACGGCAAGCTTTTGGCGAGGATTATTTCCAACTACCGACGAAAAATCGCATTTGTCAATAAGGACGTGTACACACTACATTTGGAGCTGGCCAATCATTTGGATGCGGAATTATGGACGAGTTTGGATGCGATGTCGTATAATTGTCAGGGTAGAGCAGTGAGACCCTAGGGGTTCAATTTGAGAAAAACGAATTTAATTTTTAGACGTTTATTTAGCCCCTAAGGCTTTACTGACAGAAATAAAATTTAAAAAAAAACTCGAGGGTCGCGGATACAGAAGAGTTGAGTGGGAAAGCGTTTCTCGGTAAGGCTTCCCTGGATCAGAGTCCGAAGCGCAGGTCGCCGGAGCTGGAGAAGGCTGGAGGCAGAAGGGGCTCCAGGGTCAGCAAGCAGCAGCAGCAGTCCTTTCGTAGAGGAAGGACAGGGACTTCGGTTCCAGGCAGCCGTGACAAGGTGTTGGTGGAGCGGTGAGGGGTTCAGTCCCAGACCGTACGGTGCCGCCCTGAAATATGTACTGGTTTAGGCAAGGTTCAGGCGGCCTAAATTCTGCCATCCATCCAACCGGCGTGAAGATTCTCATCATCATCATCATCAGGTCAGCCGTAATGTTGGAGGTGGCAGAAAAAATCGTTCGAAGTATTTAAAAATAGTTATAAGTAAAATAAAAAGAAACAAAAGTAAATTAAATTTGGACAAAGTCGTTACAATTTTGAATATGTAACGGCCCAACGGTTACATTATAAAATGGGCACAGCATTTAAAAAATAAATATACAATTTAGAAATTAAAGGGCCGAGAGGAATAAATTACTAAAATACGAATTGCTAACAATTTATAAAAACAGATTTAAAAATGTGGAAAACAACTATGAACTTTGGCTAAATATACAATTAAAAACTGGAAGAAAACACAAGTTAAAAATACACAAGTAAAGATTGATATTTGCCAAGGACTTACCAAATTTGGGCAGAGTTTCACTGAATTTAAAAATTTGAAATATAGATAAATAGTTCTAGGCGAATTCGTTGTTTTCTGATTATTTTTTTGCAGAATGTGAAATTCTGGCTGTGTGCGTCTATTTAAGCAAAATTTTGACACAATAACAATATCAGCTGTTAAGAAAACAACTACCGTCCAAATTCAACAATTTTAGCTAGCTTACCCTCTTATTGATAAAAATACCAGAGACAATATGGAATTAACTATGTATTTTTGAACTTGAATGTATAAAATATAAAAAATAAAAACTTCAATCTGTACTTCAAAAACAGTTGCGCAATGGCATGTAATTAAATATGGAAAATAAAAATGTTTTTATAGACTGCGCTACTAACGCCATCTAGCGGTAGAGATAACAACGGTTGCACCGTGACAGTACCCCGGTTTCCAGTGAAAGGTTTTTTTTTTTATCTGACAAAAAAAAAAAAACCGTCTTTGTGAAATAAAATTTCCTAACGTTTCATTAACAAATTTACCTACATTCATCATCCTAACAAAAACCTAAACATTCAACCTAACACAGCAGGTCAGCTGTTTTAATAGCTACAACTAACCCAACGCTAAAAAAATTTATGGTGGTATTAAAGGGGTTTTTATTTGTTTGCAACATTTCTTACTAGCTAAAGGATTCACCATTCCGTCCTTTTTAAAGTTACCTAGGTCACATGCGATAAGGGCATATTTAACGAGTTATCATTCCGCTCGATACACGTAACACTAGATAGGTAGGGCAAGGGCTTATTTAACGAGTTGCATCCGCTCGGGTGATAGGCTTTGGGTTCTAACTAGTAGAAAATTAAGTAACATGCTAAACTAAATAAAAAAAATTAGAGGACTGCCTACGAAATTACCTATTATTACGAACGACTGCACGAAGACGAAACGTTATGTGCGTCCCGCTCTATTCTATGGAGCGCGAGAGGGACGCAGCGAGAGAGAAGGCATATCGAATCGCCGCGCGTGCAGATTAGACCAGTCGCTTGCGATGTATTTATAGAAATGTAAACAAGTGACGTTATTATGATAGAAATTTAGATACCTAATTGTTATTGATTATTAAAAGAATTACTTTTATTATAGAATTGTTTAAATTTCACTGCCTTAGGGGCGGGGAATAATTATAGTATTACTAACTGACTTTGCGAGTTAAGTAAGTTAGCATAAAACTCGTATGGAATTTACCACTTTAGGGCGAGCGGTTAGAGAGCTACTAAGCAAGAGTCCAAGGTTCGTGACCTTGCAATATTGATAAGAAAAACCTATGTCAGCGTATTGACAACGAGACAGGTTGTTGCTAGTACCCACCTCGTTTGGAAAAAATGGTAGGTAACACAGTCATAGGTAAACTACATAAAACTATAGTACCTACATATATCCTTAGTCGCCTCTTACGACATCCACGGAAGAAATGGAGAGGTGTTATTCTAACCCGACACCACACGGGTAGAACTATAGTAGGTAAATTAAAGTAACTATGCATTGTTGCTGATAAATAATTGAATTTAAGTTGCTACTTAAGGTTAACGGGAATTAATTGTTTAAGATATAATTTTAGTTTTAAAGTTTAAAAATGTGAAATATTATTTACCTACTAATCGGAGTTAATTTAATGTCTTTAATGTGCCATACACCAAGATCCTTGCCTGTCATGTCCTGTAACTCGTATACTAAGGGTGACCTTTTCTTAGACACGCGGCATTTAATGAATTTAGGTGCGAGTTTTTTACTGAAGAAATGTGGTTTATCACTCAAAAAGAAAGTACGTTTCCAAACTATATCTCCCACCTCGAAATTAGCTGGTTTTCGGCGTGAATTATAACGCGCCACACCTTTTTGGTGTGCGAAGTATAATAGGTGCTGTACCTTGTCGAATATATTCGTGAGGTAACCTAAGTTTTGTGCGTATACGTCGCGTGGAAGGAAAAGTATCTCATCACCCAAGTCGTTATCTAAGTAATGTGATCCGCAAGTAACGAGTTCCCTACCGTGGACCAGAAATGCGGGAGTAAAACCAGTGCTTTCGCTGACTGAATTATTTATGGCGAACTGAATTTTAGGCAGGTTGATGTCCCATGATCTCTGATCTTCCTCCACGAAAGTGGCCACACAAGAAATAATAGTTTTATTTGCGCGCTCACAATTGTTCACATGTGGGCTGTAGCGGGGGGTGAAAAATTGATTAGGTACTTTATATTTATCGAGGAGAGCTTTGAGCTCATGGCTGATTAGCTGGGACCCATTGTCCATATATATAGTCTGGGGCACACCATGTACCAGGAAAATAGTTTCCTCTAAATGTTTAACAACTACTGCAGCGGTCGCCCTCCTGACCGGAAATAGGAAACAATATTTCGAAAAGCAGCAAGTAATAACTAGTAAGTAACTGTTTTGTTTCCTGCTAGTTGGTAGGGGACCGATAAAATCTAAGGAAAGCACCTGGAAGGGTCTGGAGCATTGTTTAGGACGTCCCATTTCGCCAAGAGGTGCATGCGTCGGGTGTTTATACGCTATGCAAGTATCGCATGACGCGATGTACTTAGTGACGTCGCGGTACATTCCTAACCAGAAATACTTAAGTGCTATGCGGTGGTAAGTTTTGAAAGCCCCTAAGTGCCCAGCCGTTGGTTCGGCGTGATTTTCCTTGATCACTTGTTCCCTAAGTTCCTGAGGTACGACCTCCTTCCAAATGAATTCTGTAGTTAATTGATTATTAGACTTTGTTAATCTGTACAAGGAATTGTTAACCACTTTAAAATTAGGATAACCCTGAGGTGCATTAATGCAGCCGTTATATAAATCCGTATACCATTTGTCTTGTGAATTTAAGTAAGAATTAGCAATATTTATTGCCGACACCGGAACGGCTCGCGATAACGAATCTGGAATAACGTTATCTTTGCCGCGACGATGTACAATCTCAAAATCAAAAGATGATAACCTAACACCCCACCGTGCTAAGCGACCGGTTGGGTTATTCAGCGAAAGGAACCATTTCAGAGAGGAATGATCCGTATAAACCTTAAAAGTTTTCCCGTTTTCCACGTAACAACGCCAATGCTCTAACGCTACTAGAACAGCTAAAGTTTCACGTTCTGTTACGCTATAATTTTTCTCACACGCGGTCAATGACCTACTCATGAACGCGACCGGATGTTCATGGCCGTTGACGTTTTGACAAAGCATCGCGCCGACCCCGTAATCACTTGCATCGGTGTGCACTTCAAAAGGCAAGTCGAAGTTGGGACACGAAAGAACCGGAGTAGTTATAAGGCATTGTTTTAGTTTTTCAAATGACTCATTCGCTTCGCTTGTCCAAGTAAATGGTGGTGCACCCTTTTTATTTGAAGTTAATTTATTTAGGGGACCAGCGAGCGTACTAAAATTAGGTACAAAACGGCGATACCAAGAGGCGGTACCCAAAAATCGTTTAACCTCCTTCGATGAAGTCGGAGTAGGATAATTAACGATTGCGTCCACCTTTTCGGGATCGGTACGCAATCCTTGGGCGTCCACGACGTATCCCAAATATTTTAAGCTATCGCTAAAAAATTGTGTTTTTTCGAAGTTAATAGTGAGGCCAGCGTTTTTAAGTTTATTAAGGACACGAAGTAGTAAGGTCACGTGACTTTCAAAAGAATCACTGACGCACACTATGTCATCTAGGTAACAAAAAACTTTCATGTCAAATTCTGGACCAAATAAACTGTCCACTAAACGTTGTTGGGTCGCTGGGGCATTAGTGAGCCCAAACGCCATAGTTTTGAAGCAAAAGGTGCCCCGAGACGGCACGAAAAACGCTGTTTTGGCCTTATCATTAGGATTGATAGGTATTTGCCAAAATGCTTTAGATAAATCTATGCTAGTGAGAAACTTAGCATCTCTAAGACTGTCTAATATTTCTGAAATGTAAGGTAAACTGTAAGCATCTTTTTTAGTTACAGAGTTTAATTTACGGCTATCTAAACAAAATCTAGGTTTTCCGTTTTTTTTACTAACAACGAGCACTGGAGACGACCAAGCGCTCTCACACGGTTCGATGACATCTAATTGCAACATTTCGTCAACTTGCTCATTAACAATGCGAAGCTTTTCAGGTGACATGCGATAAAATCGTTGACGAATCGGTTGCGTATCCCCAGTGTCGATGTTATGCTGAATGTAAGAGGTTCGACCGAGACCTATTTTCTCATAAGAAATGTTGTTAAATTGATCTATGACGTGGTCAGCTTGAACGCGTTGTGACTCACTCAAGTGACTATAGGGTGTAAGGTTCGGAGGATTCGAGACCGGCTCTGTGTGCTTAGTGGCGCATTCATTTACCCTAATACTGCAAGTATTTAGGGCAAATTTTGAAAATGCGCCAAAAGTCAACACCTAAAATGAGCGAGGTCTGAATCTCCGGAACCACGTAAGTTCTAATTGAGTGAGTCACACACTCAAAAGACACATCGAGATCAAAATAACCTACACTCCTCAGGTGCTGGCCGCCAGCCGCCACTATCTGAATAGATTCATCGTTCAACATGCGATGACCTAATTTTAGTAAAATCGAATGGAAATTTTTTCCAATTAAAGTTACAGCCGACCCCGAATCTAAAAGACCAGAGACGTCAAGATCCCCTATTGTAATTGTGACATAAGGTCGCGAATCGTTTAGAGAAGACTTGGGCAAAATCGTAGCCACCTTGTAAGAGTTAAAGAATTTTTTAATAAAGTCTACCCACTTAATCCAATCGTTATTAATAATACCTAAGTGGCTAGAACTTTGCCCATCCACTAGTTTTTTGAAGTTGAATTAGAAAGTGAAGGTACATTTTTACTACACTTTGGACAGTCTACTATTTTAAATCCTGCCAAGCCGCATTTAAAACAAACTAAGTTACGTGGAGCGCGGCAAGTACGCAAGCAATGTGAATTGGACCGACAGCGCGGGCAATACGGTCCATTATTCTGGTTAGTAGCAATTGCACTAACCGGATAGCGAGTTTTGAAGTTTTGATAAGAATTCCTATTGGCGTTGTTACTAGGCGCAGCTCCGTCACCAAACCTCTGCTGAAATGGCTGCTTTGGTGAATTTTGGAATGAAGATGGTTTATTAAAAGCAAACTCTGGGGCTAAGGTATCCGAAGACGGCCGCGGCGGCTCACGAAATTGTGTCATACGCGCGTGTACTACTTCAAAATTTCTACATTTATGACTAAGGTCCTCCAAACTATTAATTGCACCCGCCGTAGCAATAATGGTAGCGTAGCACGGACGTATGTTATGCAGTACAATTTCTAGCTTCTCCTCTTCCGAAAGTGGTACAGATAACCTTGAAAACATTCCGTGCATTATAGCGAGGTAAATAGTGATGTTTTCACCTTCGCCCTGAGTACGAGCCCGAATCTCAGCTTTAAGTCGATAGTCGTAATCGTGTTGACTAAAAACATTCATAAGGTGGGTAGACAGTTCGTCCCAAGTATGAATTGAATCTCTAACGGATCGAAACCAATGTAAAGCCTCGCCCTCAAAGATCTCAGTTGCATGCAGCATAAATTTATTATAAGTAATATTACGCGCGAGTAAAAATTCTCTCACCCTTAGTATGAAAGCACGGACACAGGTCTTCCCGTTATATTTAAGTTTTGAAAATTCTGAGGAGACGCCTCGGTCACAAGTTACCGAAATATTCATCGGTGGTTGCACCGGTAAGGTACCTACATCATCATGTCTCGAAGTCAAACGCTGAAATGTACTGGAAGTAGAGCGCAACTCGGCTAAAATGTTGGAATAATCTTGTAACGACTGTTCACAATTTTTTTTTTTTTTTTTTTTTAAGATCGGAACACATTTTTAATGACACTATCATTAGGCATAAGAAGAAATTATCGGGGTTAGTCAACGGAAAACTACCCGCAGAAAATGATGTTTCCGAAAAAACGAGTACGGATAACGTAATAAATTTGTCTTCATGTAGTGTGGATGGTTTGGCTAAGCGTGCATTGGCACGGGGTCTTAACTTTGCTCCCACTCCTAGTCGAATACCTACTGAGATGATTATTACTAGCCTGGAAAATGTCATTATGCGGAACAGAATTCCTTCCGCGGACGCCGAGTGCATGAGACAAGACATCGCTTCCTTATTGCGTAAGGCTCGTCTACCGAAGTCCAACATACCGTGCGGGGAGCTGAGGGCGTTGCGTGAGTTACGCAATGAAATGAAAATGAAATGAAAATGTATTTATTAACATTACTATTTGTACAACTAATATGGTTAGAGACCTCCTAGTAGGTATTCAAGATACCTGTGACAGAAGGCCCCGCACCCCATTAATAGTGCAGCAAAGTGGGTAAGTATTCACAATTTTCCAGAATTTTGGTTAAATATATTCTTTACATCTTTAAATAGGTAAACACAAACATAATTTATATTTATCTATCTAATCCAAATCTTACAGGTAAACAATACTAATGTGTATGTGTACATGTATGTGTGTGTGTGTCTGTGTGTGTGTGTGTGTGTGTGTGTGTGTGAGTGTGTGTGTGTGTGTGTGCGCGCGCGCGCGCGCGTGTGTGTGCGTGTGTGTGCATGTGTGTGCGTGTGTGTGTGTGTGAGTGACTGCCACTCTGCAAGTGCCTACGTCTAAGCTGCGTGATATAGAAGTGCCTCTGCATCGTCATAACTTAATCCCTTTATCCATACCGTCAGTGTTTTTTTGCATTCATACCGTGTCAGAGGGTAAACATTGATTTTTGAATTAATTTTGTTATATAAGCTGGCAGATTGTGTTAAAAATTGCCTCTTGGCGAAGACAGATTTACAGTAGGTAAGGGGAGCAACGGCTTTTCTTCTCCTACCGGTCGTTAGGGAAGGGTCGTAAGTTAACGTTTTATGACGTTTCAAAACGGTAGCCACAATGTAAAGCTTACGCATTGTTAAAAGGTCACACAGTAGATATAATTCACTGGTAGGGAACCTAAATGGCTTGAAATACATAACTTTTAGTATACAGCGCTGCCCTCTCTCAACCTCTATAAACTTAGTCTTTATAGCTCCACCCCAGACACAAATACAGTAAGACATGACAGACTGCGCTAATGCTATATATAGTTGATTACGAAGCCTTTTAGTCGTTATATGTCTTAGAATTTTAAATAGCCAAATTAGCTTTCTTATCCTACCATTGACGTGTTCAATATGCGTGTGCCATGAAAGCCTTTGATCCAGGATGAGTCCCAGATACCTTGTGGAGGAAACTCGCTCAATCTCCATACAATTGCAGTTTACGGGACTTGTAGAATGGTTACAGCTGTGAATTTTTATAGTGAGATGATTGAGCGGTTGAGTATCTAGATACTTAGAAAAACAAAGGTAATTAGTTTTGCCAACATTAAGCGTGAGAAGGTTATTTCTGAGCCACATAGACACCCGTCGGAGCCCCTGGTTAGCTGACTTGAAGGTGTTCTCCCAAGTTTTACCCTCGAAGACAATAGCTGTGTCGTCAGCATAGGAAAAGACATGTCCGCAGTCCAGCTTCAGGCCAGTAAGCTCATTTATATAAATGAGGAACAGAGTAGGACCGAGGACGCTTCCCTGCGGGACACCGTAAGATAAGGTAGCCTCACGACTGACAAAATCCCCCAGTCTGACTTTTTGAGTTCGCCCGTGCAAGTAATCACTCAGCAAATCCAGCGCACAGCCCCTGATTCCAATACGCTCGAGCTTACGTACAAGTATGGGAAGGGAGACGGTGTCAAATGCCTTTTTTAGATCCAGGAACACTGCTAGACACTTTTTGGATTTATCTATGGTATCTGTGATTAGAGAAGTGAGCGCTATAGATGCATCTTCCGTAGATCTACCTTGCCGGAAGCCAAATTGTGTTTGAGAAAGAATGTCGAATCTGTTTAGGTAAGTCATTAATCTATTATTGATTAATTTTTCAATTATTTTAGCTATCACAGGCAAGACAGATATGGGTCTGTAATTGTTAGGATCATCACTCTCCCCACCCTTGAGCACAGGCGTTACTATGGATTGTTTAAGTAAGGAAGGAAATACACCGGAAGCGAAGCATAGGTTTGCCAAGTGACTAATTACAGGAGCAACCTCTATCCTGACCAGTCTGAGAAATCCAGTTGGAATGTTATCCCAACCAGGGGCACTATCTACTTTAATTCCCAAGATGATATCGTTTACCTCCTGTGGGTCAGAATCTAGAAGAACAAATGATGATCCAACAGAATCCGTAGTATTGCTGGGTATGCAAGACGGGTCAAGTTCCTGGTCATCAAGAATACCTTCCGCTAGTGTCTTACCGATATTATTGAAATAGTCGTTGACATAATTTACAGAATCAGAAGGAGTTTCTTTTATATTCAGTAGATCTAAGTTTTCGGTTTTAGTAACCTTATAGTTAGTTAGCGATTTAATGGTTTTCCACAAGGCTTTAGGATTTTTAGTAGATTTGGCTATCAGTTCACTATCATATTTACGTTTTATTTGTTTTATTATTTTATTGCAGAAGTTACCATACCTCCTGAAGGTAACCCTCAAGCAATAATTCGGATGTGTTGGTGTTACCAGCAGATAAGGGCAATGCAACGGTTATCGTCGACACTTTGGCGTATCAGGACAAAATGTGCCAATTATTGGCTGATGAGGGTACGTATAAAAAAGTGGCTTACAACCCTACTGCCAGAGTGACGACCAAAGTAAACAAGTTTTTGCAAAGTCTACCCGACAAGAACTTAATTGCAAAGCTGCGTCCACAGAACCCTACATCGCCGAAAATTTATGGCTTACCAAAGATACATAAACCGAATTGGCCTCTGAGACCCATAGTGAGTCAAATTGATTCGCCGATGTATATGCTGGCCCGTCATCTGTCGTCTGTGCTATTACGGTTTACGGGAAAATCGACGAGTTTTATAAGAGACTCAAAACATTTTGTTGCCTTGCTAAATGATGTCCGTATGCGTGAGGATGAACTGATGGTTAGCTTTGATGTTACTTCTCTTTTCACCAATGTGCCGTGTCGCAGTTTTAGCGGGTCTGCCTCTATGGGAGTAAAAGTAAAAAACAGAACTGCGCAATAAAAGAATTTACTAGGCCAGAGGCCAACTCAGGGGAAAGAAGAAATAAAATATTGGCGGTAGATCGAACCGAGTACACAAAATAGCGAAAATCCGATTCCTATTTTCCTATCTAGCAAGTACTGTCCTGCACTGAAGCCGAGATGGAAGAAGCGCGTTGTTCCGCAGGGTCGGGTAAGGCACCCGATGACGGTCCGACGCTGGCTGTCGCGCGAAGCAAGCGATGACGATGATGATGATGTTTGTGTCGAGGGTACGGTCAGCCCGTACCTTGGACCCTGGAACGCGCCATCAATAAAGCGTTACACTCGATCCAGTAACTCGGTGAACGACCACGGCAACAGCGACACGAAAAGTACTTATGTAGCCGTGCTGCTGTGGTTGTTCACAATCAGAAGCGGAGTTTACATTTAAAGCGGAATGAAAATGAGATTAAAGGTGATGAAGGAATTTATATATTTTTTTTATGCAAATGCGAGGGTGGAACGGGATGACTTGCAATTATCATTCGCCTATTTCTAATAAGCGTTAGGAAAAGCGTGATGGCAATGTCTTAATAAAATGACTGAGATGATGATAAATTGCGAAGCTACAATTTCCCAAGCATTATAATTACTTATAATTAAACTTCTACATCTAGCTACTAAAAGGTCAATAATGCACCACTTACCCGAGTTGGCGCTAAATAAACACACACGAATATGTATAAGTTCGAATCGAAATAAAATTTCGTTCGTGTGCCGCGGCGCGCGGCGGCCAAATTGTTTGCCGGCGCCGGACCTTTCGGAACGTTCTGTCCGTTTCCCAAAATACCCTTTCCCAAAACACCCGTTCCAAAATAACAGTTTCCTTAATCAACCGTATGCCAAAAGACCCGTTTCTCATCTCATCAGAATGTCAAAACACCCGTTTTCATAGCATCCGTATGCCAAAATATCCGTCGCTCATGACACCCGTATTCCCAAAAGACCCGTTTCTCATTGCATCAGTATGTCAAAAGACCCGTTTATTATAGTTTAATTTAAATTTAATTTAATAATTTAATTTAATTCAATTTAGATTCCGAAATTTACTAGTTTTAAACACTAATAATAATAAATCGACTAACATTAGTTTTGTAAGACCAATTCTACTGGATTGCCATATTAGAAACGGGTGTTTTGGGAAACGAATTATTTAGGAAAAGGTAGTGACGGGAACGGATGTTTTGGGATTAGGGAATTTTGGGAAACGGATATCAAGCCAAACGTATGTTTTGAGAGACGAACATTTTGGGAAACACTTATTTCGGGAAACGGATTATTTGGGAAAAGGTGGTGACGGGAACGGTTGTTTTGGGAACGGGTGTTTTGGGAAACGGACAGAACGTTCCGAAAGGGCACCGGAGCAGTTTCTATCACTCATTCGTTCCCGAATGAACGTGAGCGTTAAGGCGTGTTTACAAAATATTAGCATGATAGCAGCGTATTGACAAATTGACAGTTGAAGCCAGAACGTAACGAGTAGTGTTATAGGGTGTGTAAAAGTGTTTTTTGTGTTTTAATCTGTGTTGTTGATTAAGTGACAGATTTTTTTTTTTATATAATAGGGGGCAAACGAGCATGCGGGTCACCTGATGGAAAGCAATCACCGCCGCCCATGGACACCTGTTAATACGAGGGGTATCACAGGTGCGTTGCCGGCCCTTTGAGAGACTGATTTGCCCTCCCCAAAATACGTTGGGCAGCCTGAACGAGAACGGTCAGGGGGGGATTCTCCACCACACGATGTGGCGGTACCCCCTTGGGGTATGGTAGATCTGTTAAATGCCGCTATCATATTGAAAAGGGGGGGGGGGGGGGAGAAGGCCTCCGGAACTCACACTCATCGGACGAAACACAGCAACAACAAGTGCAGCCGTTTCACGCCGATATTCTGTGTGAGGGTGGTATTACACCGGGCAAGCCGGCCTAATTCATGCTGCAGAACAGCTTGGCTCTACCACTCAATAATGTGTCACTCATTTGGCACCACCCAGGGGTCACGTGTAGGGTCTCGAGGGTAAACCTACGGACGCGAGTGACTTTAACCCCCAAAAGATGGTGTTTAGGTTAGGTTATGTAAATAAAGTGAAAAAATGTACGTATTACGTTACAGCCGGTAGACGAGACTTTAAGAATTATATCTGACCTGTGGTGTGTCACTGATTCACCTACCGCGTACATGGAGGGAATTGAGTTGTGTTTGAAGAGCGGTTATTTGGTTTGGCGCGGTGATTACTTTTTGCAAGTTGATGGAGTGGCCATGGGTTCACCGATTGCTCCGGTCACCGTAAATATCTTTATGGAGTGGTTGGAGGAAAAAGCTTTAAATAGCGCTCCTGTAGTACCCAGATATTGGTGGCGGTACGTGGATGACGTTTTCGCGATTGTGTCTAGAGATAGTTTGTCACAATTTTTTGACTACCTTAACACTTTGCACGATAAAGTTAAGTTCACGGTGGAGAGAGAGAGTGATGGACAGTTGCCTTTTCTGGATGTTTTGGTTATGCGGAGACCCTGTGGTAGATTGGTAACTACAGTTTATCGTAAGCCAACTCATACTGATCGATACTTGAGGGCGGATTCACATCACCATCCTTGTCATTTGTCTTCTTTGCCGCGAACATTGATAAATCGGGCCTTAACGATTTGTGATCCAAGTTTTGTGGATCGTGAACTGGTTCACGTGAGACGAGCTTTGGAGAGCAATGGGTACAACTGGAGGCAGTGCAACCGTGTGGCGAACGTGTCGGCTCGTCAGAGACCAGTAGGAGCTGAGAGGCTTCCGGTATATTTACCGTTCATAAAGGGGATAACGGATAAAATCGGGCACTTGTTACGCCGAAGATATAGCATCAAGTCAATTTTCCGTCCTCATATGCAGCTTAGACAGTTGTTGCGTTCGCCGAAGGATAAGGAGCCCCTGAGTGGTCCTGGGGTATACATGATTCCGTGTTCGTGTGGCAAAAGTTATATCGGTGAGACTGGGCGTAACGTTTCTACTAGGTTATCGGAGCACATACGCAGTATGAGAAAGCAGGACGACAGGGGATCCGCGGTGGCCGAGCATTCTATGGATTCGGATTCGACGCATTATATCCGTTTTGATAAGGTGTCTGTACTTGCGAGAGAAAAGTTTTTCATTCCGCGGAAAGTGCGTGAAGCCATTGAGATTGGTCGTCATCCGAATTTTAACCGGGATTGTGGTTGGTCGGTACCCCCAAGTTGGAAAACAGTATTAAATACTCGTGCTGCGTCATCGGTTGGTGTGAACGTGCCTTTACGGAACGATGTTGTTAGTGTTGTGTGCTACCCTACATTTGATAGTGACAATAAAAATGACGATGAAAATGTGGGTAGTTGTGCGCCTGAGTTAGTTTCGTCGGACAGTCGCGCGATCAGAGCGGTGGCGCGTAGGGCGCGTGTTGCGGCAGCCGCCGAGTCGCGTGCTCCAGTGATGAAGGGTTTCGAAATAACCCGAAACATGTCGAGCTTAACTCGATTTAAGACGTGAGTTACTCACGTTACGTCACGTTAAATTTTTGATCATGAAACTACCGTGAGACTCACTCATATTAAATGATATTGACCGGATTACTGTAATCCGGTCAATATCATTTAATATGAGTGAGTCTCACGGTAGTTTCATGATGAAGATATGTACCTTTGTCAGGGAGTACAGTGGCAATTCCACTACAGATATGATTCTCAAAGTTGTCTTCAGTAGCAAAAAATATGAGACAGTCTTCACAAAAGTAAAGTTTACCATGATGCTTAGTAATTTGAGAACGAACAAGACGCGATAAATCGTTAATTAGAACGTAGTGTGATTTATTTCCGTTTTCAATTAAAAGTAAGTTTATTTTTTTGCTTCTTTTTTGTTCTGATCTGTAAATAGGTCCAACAACAGTACGATTATTCTTTAAGGAATACACATTAACGCTTAAATCTATATTAATATGCTCAAATGTACAAATATCTGAGAGAGTCATAGGAAAACTGAGATGAGCAACATTTAACACATCCTTAACCCATTATGACCTGAATTATTTTAGGGTCTCAGAAATTTATTATATTTTGATATATTGTTGTCTAAGGCTTCTCGAGTTGTTTTTGATTATTAAAAGTTTAATTGATTTATTAGTTTTGGAAAAAACAATGGGTGCCGTATGGCACCGCTAGGCCAATACGTAAGCTTTACATCTCCCTATTAAGTATGTATTAACTTTTTATTAGCTAATTATTATTACCGTTTATTTATAAAATGATGAATATTTTAAGTAACGTAGGAATTAATAAGCGATTCCGACCATCAAAGTGAATATCATCAGAGACCCTATTGCCTGTACCGGCTATCTGGTGCCATCGGTGCATTTCCGCGACTACTGGAGCGTGTCCGACGTGGTGATAGAGACGTTAGACGCCAACACCACGTCGCAGGCAGCATTGAGTTGCCGACCTGTGAGGTTATTTATAAAACCACCCTCTTCTTTGTCACCCGAATCATGATCAGAGTCTGTGACATTTTTTTTTAAAATAAGTCGTGACCCGACGCGGTTGCCGCGTCCAATCTGCCGAATCGGGGCGACTGGATGGTTGACCGCGGCCGCTTGAGTCTGTGGCGCGTGGAGTTTTTTTTTCTCGTTGAGGTCGCTCGCCGTGACTGGGCACGTTCGCGACACGAGAACTTTTTTTATTGTCCTGCAAGGATTTATTGTATTTTTAGTACTTTGTAGAAAGTAGTGCGAAGTTTGGAAGCGGATTGTGCGAGTCACTGACCCGTAACAGGTGTCACTCAGCGTTTTAATAGAGGGAAAGAGGAATAAAGAAGACATTTATTCGCTAATACGGAAGATTCCCGGTATACAATATTCACCAGCTGCTCCTCACCACGCAGCGAGGTCAAGGAAGGCGCAGAACTTACCTGAACTGCCTCCGGAGCTGTCTAATAAATCAGCTGCTGGAGCAGACCTTTACCATCCCCAGGACGCCTTCCTTGGGCAGAGAAGTGTTTTATATAGTTAAAAGAATTAAGTCTGTAGTTAGCTATAAGCAAAGGGTTGTCGACCGGCGTTCCTTACCCCATTTAAGTACATTTCTTTGAGCACGTGAATACACTTAAGTCACAACTTATACTTGTTGTTTTATTTTGTCACGACCGCGTGACTTCATCACAATTTTGGCGACCGAACAGGGACAACAAGGATACGCTTTACTTATTTAATGATCACATGCTCATTGAACCTTAGGTCGACAACCCTTCTTTGTACTTAGGAAATTGCTCTCATTTGTTTGGTGGTCGACAAACCCTTTATTACATTTTCACGTACGGACTGTTTGCCAAGTTTAGGGTATAACTTCTGTCATGGAGGACAGACCTATAAATTATAACTTGTTGCATCAGGACGAGCTCGTCTATGAGGTAGAAATTCGTGGTGATGAACCGAGTAAGAATGTTAATGACTTGAGGAAGCAGATACGTGAGCTCGCCCGTGATGCACCTGCTGATGAAATTGAGGAATTTTCTGGTGATATATCTGCGGCATTAGTCTTGTTGAGTGGGAAAATGGCAGAGTTGGTTTCCCTATTTGCTGCAAAACCTTTAACTTTAAAGAAAATGAATCGTATTCAGGCCTTATGCCACCATATTTACCACCGCCTGACGCGGGTCACCCCCGAACAGGAGGCCGACCTCAAAACTCATTTGGAACTTTCCGACCAGCTTAACCGGTATCTAACTAAAATGGACACAATGTTTAATACGTTTAAGGCCGTTCCCGTACCCAAACGAATTCTAAAATCGAGCCCCTCCCCCGCGCCAGCCGTCCCGCCCCTCGATACATTGCCGATTATTGCCGATACAACAGCGCCACGTAAGAAGTGGCGACTCAACTGAACTAACAGGACACTGATTTGTAAAACGTATTACTAGACCGAAAAAAGCATGCTGGATCGCATAGATGGCGTTAAAGTTAAATTGAAGTAATAAAATAGAGCACAGTGTAAATTAAATATTCATTTTAATGAAGTCAACTCTTATTTCAAAAACAATATTGTTTATACACCGAAACATAAATTTTGATGTTAGCCCATGTTTTTAGGTACTTCTCCAACGAACTGCATTCTTTTGAATACCGCATTCTAAGGGTCCATGATTGCAAATAAATTGTAATTTTGTAAAAAAAAATACTAATAACTGCGACAATTCTTCGATCAACTGTTTTGTCTGGAACCTCTTCTTCCACATCGAACGATATTTGTAACTGAAAATATATTAAATGTGTTAGCATTTACAATTTGTTATGGACATATGTATAAAGCACCGGTGGCAAAGAACTAACGAGAGAAACAGAAGTAAGCCCTGCACGATAGATTATAAGAACTTTGTGATTAATCAATTTACGACGCAAATAGAGAATGAAAAAACCAGTAAAAACCAAAAATCGGTTAATAACCGTATTGAGGGATTCGAAACTGGTTAACCGGTTTTTAGCAGTTTTTTTGCAAACTATTTGAAAACGATAATTTTACTATTCTTGGTTGCTATTGGTGTTAACGGCGTATTTTGTGAGATTTAAATAATTATTTAAATATACTCTGTATTAATAGAGGAAGGTGGGTTACAGTGGATCATGGGTAACAGTGGATCTTTTGGTATAATTTTATGTGTATTACAAGCATGCCCGTGAGTGGATTCGAAGTTGTTGCTCTTACGCCCCCGCTTGCCAAACTAGTCATCGTCTCAGCATCGAAACGAGAGGTAATGTTGCGGTGTATAGGGCACGGGTACACTACATAAATACCGAAAGAAATTCAGAAAAAGAAGAATTAAGAAATTCCGAAAGTCGGAATCACGAACTTCAAAATACCGATTTTTATAATTCCGAATGTTTTTAAAGTCCTACTATGACTATTCCGATTTTTTATAAATCCGAAACTTAAACATATCGTCATTTTTTAAATTACGATTTTCAAATTTCCGAATTTTAATACATCGAACAATAAGAAGTTCGACTCAATAATAATCCGAAATGTCAAAAATACGAATTCCAATTACTAAAATACCGATTTTAAAAATTCCGAGTAACATTACACCGATCAATAATAAATCCCGACTTCTAAACGTAAGCTATGAATAGGTTAGGTAGGTTAGATTGGTCTAAAAAAGTAATAACTGTTATTCATTTTCAGCAATGTGTTACAAGTTCGATGGATTTCTGCATCACGGAGCTCCTATTCCGCGCAGTTAAGGCGCTTCGCGCTTTGACGCAATTCTAACCTAACCTATCCTATGCAGTTCAAGTTACCTGAATTAATTGATATTTATTCAAGATTCGAAATTCAAGTTTCCGCTTATTAAAACCACGCAGTTTATTTTGCCGAATGTCATATTTCCGAATTGGCGATGTCATTTCGGAAATTTGGTAATCGGAATACTGTACTTCAGGCCAATAGCATTTCGTGTTTTTAATTCTTCGGAGTTTTAAAAATTGGATATAAAAAATCGATATTTTGAAATTCGGAAAAATGATATACATGTTTTTAAGTAATCGGAATTATATGTCTTAGGAATTGTGAAAATCGGAATTAGCGAATTCGGAATTTAATATTTTGGGAGTATTTGTGTGTTCCCATCGGGCACCTAGTAAGTAAAAAAGTACATATTTAAGTTCTAAATAAATGAAATTTTTGTGATTCCGGTTGAATGAAGTTTTAACTCATTTATTTACAAAATTATTTAATAGCCTCTTATTACAAGTAAGTAAAAACAAACCTAACCTGTATAAAACATCACAATGTAAAAAAAATATCAGTTAAAATTCGTTTTTCGGATGGAAAAGCGTGAAGTTGCAAAATGTTATGATAGAGTTTCATATCCATTATGCCATTGACTTGTGGCGATTGTATTTCCGCTTCCGTTTTAGATCTTTTCTTTATGCGCATGTGCGGAGTTTGACATTGCTTTTACCAACTGTCTTCTAATGGACATATTGTTCAAGATAGAAAAATTCTATTTTAGTTATTTGTGTTTTCCTATCGTTTAATAAACTGAAAACTATAAACTGTATGGTGTGTGTGTATTTGACTATTCCATTTCAAATCCATCCCCCATAGACTCACGAAATCACCAACCTTATCACCCGCAAAACATCTCCAGACTATAATTGATCAGTGATCCAGTCCTCCACTGTTGGCATCACGCATAGTTTTGCCTTTGGTTCGCCTTCTTGTCGTCGAATATATTTGACGATGTCTCCCCCGAAAAATTGCAATTTCGATTCGTCGTAAAATAAAACTTTAGACCACTGCTCAGGCGTTCAATCTCTGTATTTTTGAGCCCATTACAATCTTTTACCCATATTCTGTTTACGTAACATACTTCCACCACCATCGAAACGGATACTGACTGATTATGGCGTTGAATTCTTCGCGAATTTCTTTAGCAGTTCGAGTTTGTTGGCGTTTGCTCTGGGCTTAAATAAAATTGTTTTCGCTTTTTGACGTGACTTGGCGTACCTAAACGAAATCGACTGGAATTAAAATCACGTTTTCGTTTCAAAGCACTTATGACAGCAGTTTGGGAAACCTTCATTTTTCAACAATTTTTCGTGTCGTGAACTCGTGAAGCCTTCATTGGACAGACCTACATTAAGAGCACGAGTTTCGACACTCAGATCAACTTTGAGGACCTATTTTTAATAATTGCGGAATTTATAAAATTTCATAGGAAAAAGAGAAAATATTATATTTACAATAGAACAATTCCTCGAATAAGTATTTATTTTCTTACTAGGTAGTCATGGGCCTAATGAAACGTATAAATTCAAAGTATATGCTATATTTTAATATCAGTATAATTTAATATGAAAACCTTATTTCACAGAATGAACTTAAACTTTTGACCGGTATTGTAGCTTCAGCAATGTAATTTTTCCTTTTGGCTCGTATGTTTTATCAGCATATTGATGACGAAATTTAATTAAAAAGATGAACCAACTTCTTGTTGTCCACTACACGAAGAAATACGAGTGTGTATTCTTGTTTAAAAAAAAAAACGTTCCCACGCTATATTCGTCGTTTTCTAGTCTGAAGATTATTCTGGGGTATCTATTTTAGGCAATTTACACATACTTAAGGACTATTTCTAATTTGGTTAATAACTGCCGAAAATTATAAAAAACCGGTTTTGACCGGTTTGTTACCCGGTTTGCATTCCCTAGACACAAATCTGGTACGCGAAGTTAAAACAATGTTATTCTAGCTATGTATTTAATATAAAGGATAATATTATTCTCTGAATAATAGGACAAAGATACAAAAATACAAAGATTGGACGCCTGAGCAGTGGTCAAAAGTTTTATTTTACGACGAATCGAAATTGCATTTTTGGGGGGAGACATCGTCAAATATATTCGACGACAAGAAGGCGAACGAAAGGCAAAGCTACGCGTGTGCCAACAGTGGCGGACTGGGTCACTGATCAGTTATGGTCTGGGGATGTTTTTCGGGTGATAAAGTTGGTGATCTCGTGAGAGTCAATGGCATAATGGATATGAAACTCTATCATATAATTTTACGATTTCACTGATTTTAACTGATTACACTTGATTACACTGAATTTTAACCGATTTTTGTTTTACATCGTGATTTTATATTAGTGGGCTAGCTTTGTTTTTTACTTGTGATAAAAGACTATTAAACAAATTAATAAATAAATGAGTTAAAACTTCATTCAACTGGACCACTGTTACCCATGATCCACTGTAACCCACCTTCCCTTATTAGTAGAGAGTATATTTAAATCTCACAAAATACGCCGTTAACATCAATAACAACCAATAATAGTAAAATTATCATCTAATACTTCAATTTTAAACAGTTTGCAAAAAACCGGTTAACCGGTTTTGTATCCGTCGATGTAGTTATTAACCAGTTTTTAGTTCTCACCGGTTTTTTAATTCCCTATATCTAACTTGCAGGTAGTAGGACCTTGTGCAAGGGCCACCCGGATTGCTACCACCATCTTGATCGCTACTCCTGCCGTAAAGCAGCAGTGCTTGCACTGTTGTGTTTCAGCGCGGAGAGTAAGACAGCCGGTGAAATTACTGGCACTTGAGGTATTCCAACTTAGGCCTCCAGGTTGGCAACGCATCTGCAATACCCCTGATGTTGCAGATGTTTATGGGCGGTGGTGATCTCTTACCACCGGGAGACCCACTTGCTCGTTTGCCTTCTAGTCGAATAAAAAAAAACTAAGGTCACGCGACCATTCTTTTCATAGGTACGCGCCGCTGTGGGTAGTAAGGTATTTATCGCAACGCACGAATTTACATGCGACCTAGGTAGGTTGGTATTTTTATATTTATAAGGATAAATAAAGTCTATTGGAGATTAGAACTTACTCGCTACAGGTGCCAGCGGTTTATAAAATCGGAGATTAAGTTACCATTTTTTTTTTATTCGACTGGAAGGCAAACGAGGAAGTGGGTCTCCTGGTGGTAAGAGATCACCACCGCCCATAAACATCTGCAACATCAGGGGTATTGCAGATGCGTTGCCAACCTAGAGGTACGTTAGTACTATTATATATTCTGTGCTAGAGGCCTAAGTTGGAATACCTCAAGTGCCAGTAATTTCACCGGCTGTCTTACTCTCCGCGCCGAAACACAACAGTGCAAGCACTGCTGCTTCACGGCAGGATTAGCGATCAAGATGGTGGTAGCAATCCGGGCGTACCTTGCACAAGGTCCTACCACCTGCAAAAATTTGCACCGTTTGCAGTCTGTAAATAAAGATACCTAAATTGTTTTGTATTGTTTTCCGTAGCTAGGGATAAAACAGCATAAATCAAGTAATTTAATTATACTCACTCGATGTAGTCCGAAGATTTTGTATTTTGTTCGGCTTCAAAAATATCAAATTTTCTCTTTTACCTAAAAATAAAAAAGCAAAAAGCTTAGTTATCAGTTGTGATTCGAACTCTCGCCACATTTGACTGATCAAGGTCGCCTACTACTTATATATCCTATCGGTGAAACCACTACGCCACCGAGGCTTTCCTGTGGTGCGTGAAATTCTGAACTATATGCATATTCATGATTGTAATGTTTGTTCTGGTTTGTTCACAGAAAATTAAATTTGCAAATTAATAGTTTTATTATAAATAACGAAATAAATACTATTGTCACTGTTTAATAAATATATTTTTTACTTACGTTAGTTCCATCATTTTTTAGAATCTTATGAGTTGTCTTTCGAGATTTTTCCTTCTTATTCAATTGTTTGTTACCCATAATACACACGCACACGGTGGTATATCAGTAGGACACTCAACACAGTTTTTACTAGTAACACTACAATAATATATTTGCAAGGCAAATGAAATAAAATCTTGTATTTTTTTGGGGAAACTTAGTACATGTCCGTCTAGCACGAGCGCTCAGCGGTCACTGTCACATTTCGAAAGAATGACGGAGATAGACACTGCAGGCCGTAAGTCAATTTCTTTTTACGATAGAATTTGTCGATTTTTATTTAATTTAAAAATATTGCCTCAAATTATTGAAATTCGGAAGCTGTCAAAGGACTATTTAAGTTATGATAGATTTTTCTCTATTTTTTGTTTCATAGTGTCACGTAGTAAAAAAACAAGTAAAGTTCTTTTAAAAATTCGCGTTGGAGGTTACTTTGGGAATTAATTGTATCGAGCGAAGTGTGATGAATCGTGTATCGAAAGCTGTCTTTGACAAGATAATATAATCAAGAATGATATATATTTTTCCCAAGTCTACAAATATCAACGTTTCGTAGAAAAGTAGCATTATTCTTGGGCTAGTTTTGCGTATTTGGCTCAGGGAACGGCCTTAAGAGTGGCTCTGTGACTCGTCCGGCTAGTGAGCCTTTTGGCCTAGAAGACGTCTTACGTGTGTTAGGAGATCGCAACCAGTCGATCAATTCCTTGAATCACAAATTTAACGGAAAAACGTGTGTGCGGGCGTTTTTACAGAGGTTGGAGGAGCTGTGTGTTTCTAGGGGTATCCGGGATGGTAGACTGTTTGATTCTGCGGCGGAATTGTTTACTGATGAGGCGTTGTGTTGGTATCGAGGTGTAAGAGCTCAGGTTAACAACTGGTCCGAACTTAGGAGAATTTTGATAGATGAATATTATCCTCACGACTTTGACGAGCGATTGATAATGGAAATTCGTTCCCGAACGCAGGGGCCTGATGAAACCAATTATTTAAGCGTAATGGAGAATTATTTCTCGCGTTTGATCAAACCTATGGGGGAGGAGGAAAAACTTAGCATCGTAAGTTTCAATATTCGTCCGTTTTATTCCACTAAATTAGCTTTACAATCCATTACGAATTGGACGGAATTAAAACACAGTTGCCGTTTACTTGAGCGGGCTCGAGAGCGATCCGAACTCTTTTTGGAACCCTCCAGGGCAGGAAAATCCCTAGCGCCCGACTTAGCGTACAAGGGTGGAAGGTGCTCTAAGACTGCGGCTGTAGAGACGGGGAAGTTTTGTGTTCGTTGTCGCGTATCCACCCATAACTTAGCTGAATGTTCGGCTCCGCCCGCTTTGATTTGTTACCGTTGTGGACTTAAAAATGTCACTTTACGAAACTGTCCTCAATGCAATCCTACAGATTCCTCTGGTCAACCCGTTTCGCCTCCCTCATCCGGGTCAAAAAACTGTTAAGGCCGAGTCGCCGCAAGGATATTATCTCATCTTCGGGTAATTTTAACGCTTCTGAGTGGCAGCAATGGCTGGATTATGTTAAATTTTTTTTTGCTTCTCAAAAAGTTGCGACGACTCGTCTTCGAACACAAGAATCGGACTCACGGCCGTTTCTTAAGATTTCTATTTATGATTTACCGTTTTATGGATTATTAGACTCTGGGTCTGAAGTTTCAATTGTGGGTAGTGATGTTGATGTACTGCGTGAATCCGCAACTATTCACAATAGTAATGATTTCCGGCATATTGTTACTGCGAATGGATCGACCTCCCCCGTCATCGGTTACATGCATTTGCCGGTAACGGTCGAGGGACGGACACGCGTGGTTAAATTTTATGTGATACCTGGCATTACTTCTATGATCTTGGGAATAAATTTTTGGAAAGCGTTTGGGATAGCACCGGATGTGTTGGATTTATTAGTTCGTAGGAAGGCTGTGTCCATGGTGGTGCCAACTAAAGCTGCGATTTCTGAGTCTACGGGCAATTATTTGCATCCTTATGATTCCTTAACGGCTGATCAAAGGCAACGTGCGGATGAAGTGTTTAAATTGTATGAAGGTATTTCCGCTGAAAGGCAGGGCTTAGGGTGCACCCACCTTATCACCCATCACATAGATACTGGAAATTCCCCACCGATTAAGCAGCGCTATTACATGTTGTCCCCCGAAAAGCTAGCTGAGCTAAATAGGCAGTTAGATGAAATGATTCAAATGGAGGTCGTGGAGGAAAGTAACAGTCCTTGGAACAATCCCGTCACCATGGTACCTAAATCCGATGGGGGGTGGCGATTTTGTTTGAATAGCCGGAAGCTGAACGAAGTGTCCAAGCATGATGCATATCCGTTACCTTATATTTCCCATATCCTCGATCAGCTTCGAGATTGTAAATTTCTCTCTTCCATCGATTTAAAGTCTGCTTTTTGGCAAATTCCTTTAGGCGAAGAGTCTAAAGAAAAGACCGCGTTCACTGTTCCGTGCCGCGGGTTATATCATTTTAAACGGATGTTTTTTGGTTTAACTTCCGCGCCAGCCACTCAGCAGCGCCTTATGGATCGTTTGTTTGGTCCTGAATTTGGCAATAAAATCTTTATTTATTTGGACGATATTATCATTTTGGGTTCCTCCTTTGAGGAGCATCTGGAACTTCTGACAAGAGTTTTGGAGCGATTAAAGTTTGCTAATTTGACGGTGAATTTGGCAAAGTGTTGCTTCTTTCGACGACAAGACTAAGACGCTAGAGGCTAAGGCGGGAGCGAAGCGCAGCGTAGCTCCCGCCTTAGCCTTCGATGTTAGGTTTTTTTTTATAACAGCCCGGATAATAAAGATAATAGATAGATTAGTAATAAAAACCAACATCTCAACTACGCGGAATAGGAGCTCCGCGCAGCGGAGCTCCGTCGACATTTATCACAGTCTTTCAGGCTTCTATCAAACTTACAAACAAAACAAAGAAACAATATTTGGTATGGCGTTTGAATATTCTATTAAATGATATTATTGCACTTAATAATATGGAAAACAATACGTATTGCATTCGTATCGTTATGGCATCAAAGTTTCGGGAAAATAAGAATATATCAAATAAATTTTCTGGTAAACGAAACATTCGAGCAAATGAAGTTTCGGGCATGTGGAGTTCGGGATAATGAAATTATTGCATATAACTTTCGGTCAAACAATAGACAACCCGATTGAACAAGCCGAGCAAAAAGGCATATTTAGTGTAAGTATACAAAATAATTACCAATATCAAAATTTGAAATCTACATTAAAAATAGTAAACATAAAAATACTAATGAGATGGTTTTTGTTTTAAACAATAAAACATCGTAATAATCAGTGATCACGATCAGAATAAGTGTATAAAATAACTACGCCTTGCGTTCGAAGACGTTTATTATTATGTGCTAATAACTATTGATAAATCATGGGAAGCAGGCTTCTAAATAAACAAAATATGTTTTGCAGTTTTAAACTGTCTTTACTGAGAACGTTTGAAAGCCTGGCGTAGGTATTTTAAACTTTTTTGTTATGAATATATTTAACATCGGCATCGTCAAACAGAGTTTTCAAATGTTTGCTTAGTTTTTGCAGATACTCCCATTGGGGAGTGTCTGTATCAATTTGTGCTTTAACAGCAAGAAGGGCTTTTTTCCATCTGTCTTCTTTTAACTCACTGCGTATATCGTCGGTGTTGTAAACTCGAAGCTCCAAGTAAAACGCTCCTTCAAGATTGACAGCACGCCGCGTTATCCCATCAGCTACGCGTTGAGTAGGTAATAGACGAACCCAGCTGATCCTGTGCAGAGTAATTCTTCACCAAAGACTCATCCTCAGGAAATAGCTCGAACGGGTGGTGAGCTTCTTTTTTCTTTGATGCCGCGGCGATAGTCCTGTAATAAAAAATAGATACAATAAAATAAAATGGAAACAAAATAATTAATTCTTTATTACAGCACACTATACAGAAAACAATTTTTTTTTTTTTATTCGACTGGAAGGCAAACGAGCAAGGAGGTCTCCTGGTGGTAGGAGATCACCACCGCCCACAAACATCTGGAACACCAGGGGTATTGCAGATGCGTTGCCAACCTAGAGGCCTAAGTTGGAATACCTCAAGTGCCAGTAATTTCACCGGCTGTCTTACTCTCCGCGCCGAAACACAACAGTGCAAGCACTACTGCTTCACGGCAGGATTAGCGAGCAAGACGGTGGTAGCAATCCGGGCGGACCTTGCACAAGGTCCTACCACCTGCTAAAAATACAATATAATAAATAATACAATAAAAAATACAATATAGATGTTTAAAACTAACTCGTTGATATATATTAAAAAAAAACTAGCTTTTGCTTACGACTTCGTCCGTGTGTACTTTAGTTATCAGGGCATATGTTTTAATTAACTCCCGTTATAATTGTGGCATGTTCCATTTCACCTGCACAGATAATTTTTAATTGTAAGTAATCGATAACTTGTACACCTATTTTCATAGTTCTATGCCCAGAAATGAGAAAATTTCCTAACTTTACCCCCCCCCCCCATTTACCCCTTTAGGAGGGAATCTGATCCATTTCACCTAGACAGATAATTTTTAATTGTAATCGAGAACTAAGTATACACCTATTTTCATAGATCTAATTCCAGAAATGAGAAAATTTCCATACAAACTTTACCCCCCCCCATTATACACTTTTAGGGGAGAATTTTATCCATTTCGCTTACACAGATAATTTTTAATTGTAATCGAGAACTTATATACCTATTTTCATACTTCTAAGTCCAGAAATGAGAAAATTTCCATACAAACTTCCCCCCCCCCCCATTTTACCCCTTTAGGGGGGTATTTTATCCATTTCACCTAGACAGATCATTTTTAATTGTAATCAAGAACTTATACACCTATTTTCATACTTCTAAGTCCAAAAATGACAAAATTGCGTATAAGCTTCACCCCCCCATTTCACCCCCTTAGGGGATGAATTTCCAAAAATCCTTTCTTAGTGCTCACTTACATCATAAAAGAAACCCCTGTACCAAATTTCAAGTTTCTAGGCCCAGCGGTTTGGGCTGTGCGTTGATATATAACCCAGTGAGTCAGGTTTGCCTTTTATATATATAGATATATATATAGAAGATATTGCAAAACAATAAGTACCTGTACGTTTTTTTTGCGCAGGCTTTTTCACTTTTGGTTTTGTGACCGTTTCCCCAAATTCGAGTTCCGAATCAGACCTGAAACTATTTTAAATAAATTATAACTTTTTATGTAGGAAAAACAAACGAAAATGTACAATATCAATACTTAATGAATGTTAAAATAGACAGTTCGATTAAATAATAGATGTGTCAATAAATTTACAGCAACATCAGGCTTCCTTTTCTGTCCTGCTTTTTTCAGTTTCAGGTCTCCCGCCTTGTTGTTTGCGGCTACAATGCTTTCAAACTCTGAGTCAGACCTAAAAGTTAAACACAACATTAATTAACATGTTTGAGCTAGACATGAGAGTATGATAATCTATAAAAAAATAAAAGACAACACTTACTTACATTTTAACGCAATGTTATATGCAGACGGGCTGGAGTATAAAGGTAGTGCTAGAAGACTGCTGCACAGCGTTCAGTTGAAGGTGAATATGGAGCCCGTAATATTCACGGTTGCGTACGAAGTCACAAAGGAAGAAACAATTAGAACGAATGATAATTAATAGCCGTTTATTGCTGATTTTACTAAACGATTCAGGGCTGTACATTCCATATTTTAACTTTAATAAATACATGTAAGGTATTTTATATTCATAATTTATTAAGTTACTATTTATAATTAACAAGTCAAACGTTAAAGACGCGACCTTTATAGACACTGGTTTATATTTTGGTTAAGCTAAATTAATACATAATGCGAAAACCCTGATTTGAACTTTAACTTAGGCATCAATGAAAATCGAAAATCATGCGTGAAGTGGTTATGCGTACGTATTATTTATCAAAATTGAGCTTGTCGGAGACAGCACGGTCATGAGTACGGATATTCAACGGTAGCGCAGCGCGCGGTTGATTATGATTGGTCGATCCCTCCGTGACGTCACACCGGACCGATTGACCTGCGATAGCGCGCTAGGACGGAGCCGGGTTGGCAAGATGCGGACATTCTCTTGCTGGCTGCGCTGGAGATTAGACGCATAGACCGACTTCGGAACTGTCCACGTTACCTTGTACATACTGATAGTGTTTGCTGATTAAAAGTGTTGATTTGATTAACTTTGTCGTCTTTCTCAATCTCCGAATATCGCCCATTACGATGTTAGATGAAGAAGCCATCCCTGACTGTATCTGGACTACCCTCCTACCCCCCCTTCTCCGTCATCAGAAGCGGGATCGAGGACCTCATGCACCACAAAAGAAAAAAATAGTGAAGATAAGTGATCAATTATGGCCGAGTAGCGTAACCAGAATTTTATCCAAAGATGGAATAAGTAGAATCCATTCGTGCTACTAGACGAAGAGAAAATCAAGACCCGGATAGAGATAGCTGCGAAATGAGGAAAATTCTATGCTGTCGTCAACTGAACAAAGCTCCGAGTACGGCTGACTGCTGATAGAGACGAGTACAAAAAGCTAACGGCTAATCTTCAGGATTGAAGAGGCATCAAAAGAAGAAGAAGAGACGAAGAGGAGAAATAACGATGTCCCTGGAGGCGAATGATCCTGCAACAAGTGGCTGCGTCCTGCTGTGCCTCATGGGCCTTCTCGTGGCTTTTCGTGCGAAAAGCTAAGACGTTGCATTGCAGTACCGGCTCCGAGGACTAAAGGTCATGTAATCGTTCCATTCTTTCTTAAAGTAACTAAAAGATGGGTATAGTAACTTTTAAATCAAGCAGCAACCAAACGCGATTGATTTTTGTTTCAGGTTCTGGTCATTAAAAGACACCCACTGGTCTTTTTGTTCCGAACTCCGCTCCAGGCGGAACTCACCGCTGTGTAGACTTGCGCTCTATTGGAAACCCGACTAGATAAAAACCCCGGTGAGTCGTTTTCATTTTGTTGCGATTTTAAATGATGAAAGTTATCTAACATCGAAAACAATTCCATTTTAATATAAAATTTGTCACAAAAAGATCACTTAATTTAGTTATAACAATGAGTTAATCTGGTTAAAACAATGTGTCGGCCGTGCTTCAATAATTTCTTATTTTGAAACTGTTAGGTATGCTACTGTAGCAAATTCACATGACGATGATGATGATGTTGTGTGTTACAGAAACTTTCTGTACTCACATAAATAATCAGATTACTCACTTTACAAAATAAAGTTTCGTACGACTACGAGAGTTGTTCTGTTTAGGACATTTAAATAAAAATGTAAGTTTGAGTTAGTAAAATACGTAGTTAGTTACCTGGTCAGTCAGCTTCTTGGTCTGCCTAACGTTAATACGTAGATAGTTATTTTGGGTTGTCGTTAACGATAGTTCGTTTGTTAGTGATGTTTTGTTGATTGAAGGTAGTTTGAATATCTTCACCTACCCACATTAAATTTTCAATTTTTGAACACTACTAAAAATATGATCGAGTGAAAGCAAAAGAAGGGTTTGTGGGGTGTATTTAAATAACAAGTACTATTTAAAAGTTTTAAGTGGGTGTTAAGTATTGTTTTTCTAAGTGAGTACATTCGAATTGTCTAATCACTCAGCTGCTCGCGTGAAAAAAAAAACAGCCATGAATTTCTCTCGCCTTGCGCTGCAAAGCGACGCAGTATTGAATTACGTTTAAAATCGATTTCTTTAATATTCCTGAAATATGTGATGTGATACATAAATTATTACACAATAAAGCCAAAGAAACAGAGAATATGTTTGTAGTAGTAGTAGTTTTGAGGGTTATTGTACTGAAATAATTATTGAAAATGCACAAAAAGCAAAACGATGCTTACGTACCTACGAAAATTTGGGACACTTTTTCGAGTCTATTTCAAATACTATAAACCACTTAACACTTGAACTTAGAAACACAAACACGAAAATCCTTGCAAATAACAATCGTATGTGTTACATTGTATTTACTAAACGCGATATAATTTATTTTATCACAAATCTAAACAGTTGATCCTTGACAGTTTCGACTCAAACTTTACTTGTCTAGTCGGAATACTTTTTTTCCTTCGAATTTTGTTCCGCATACCTTCGGTTTTATTTATTTTTAATGTTGCCAGTTTTTTTCGCTCAGTATGAATGATACTTTTAAGGTCTCAATACATGTTGACCAACATAAGGAGAACATAAAAACTGTAAGACCGTTGTATGGCAACCACAGTTGCCAGAAGCATTTTGCTAAAATATATTTGGCAACCGTAGTTGCTCAAAGCAAAGCACGTAGTGGTTTACCGTCAAAAATACTTTGTACCTAGTGATGTTTAGATGAGCGACAACGACAACAACGATGACAATTAAATATTTGAAGACTGTAGTCTAATTAGATAATTTAACAACATTGAAAATTTTGGGCGTTTCAATACTTTTTATTTAAATCGATGTGATAGTTTACTTTATTTTTATTGGAATTTGGGTATAGGTGTATTTGGCTTAGACTGTATACACCTTGATGAACCATTCGTAGACGTAGGCGTAATATCGGGCTTCGATTTTCCCGTAGCTATGCGGCCACGACTGTGAGTGGCGTGCGTCTGGTCTCGAGATGTAAACGGTCGCTGAAATCGCTTAATAGATGCGATGGTTTTGTGTGACTGATGGACGAGTAGTCCAAGTGTTGTTGTTGTGAACAGTGGATATAATTTGTTGTTAGACGAAGACAACAGATGGTTATAGCATTTTACACCTAATCTCCAGATTCTAAATTATATTTGGACATTGACGTTTTGATTCTGTACAAATGTTTTGACAAATCGTTGTAAACAAAAAATAACTGACAAACTCTTGACAACCCATCATTGACTTTGTTGTTCTATAAGTAGTAACACGATTTTCGAATAGATACAGACTTGATTGATTGCAGTGTAAAGGATATTTAAAAAAAACAAACAAATAAAAATCACCTACCTACTGTTTAAAGTTGATAACACAGTTTTGTATTGTGAGGCTACTACGGGTAGTGTGTAGACTTTGTGTGTGTTGGCTTTAGAATACTATTTTACGTTTTTCTGAAAAAAAAAAAAAAAACTAGTGAGTTGTTATCAAAGCGTGCAAGTAGCACACTTCAACACAATGCAATGACTTATTATTGTACACCAGAAATAGTAAGCGATACAGAGAACAGATAGCACTTTTGTACTACTTTTGTAAGTTGATACCTTTTTCTATTTTTTTTTTCAAACAGTTGAGTAATAAGCACACGATAGGTTAAGGGGTAAGCCAGAGAGACATGTACCATACCATTAGAAGTAATTGAAAGAAAGTGTGAAGTGTAGAAGGAGGATCTTAGTTCGGCTGGTCAGACCGTACCAGTAGCTTTTCCGTAGCCGTAGCCCGTTAGAAGTCGGTATCTGCCCCGAGCTCTGCTTGGCGTGTAGTCCGTGGGTACGCGGTAAGGCGGCGAGCTCTGGCGGAGGTCGGGTCTCGTAGAGACCGTAGAGCCGTTGGCTCGGCGATCCCGTTGGGGATGCGCGTAGAGCCGTTGGCTCGGCGATCCCGTTGGGGATGCGCGTAGAGCCGTTGGCTCGGCGATCCCGTAGGGGATGCGCGTAGTGTGGGTGGCTATGTAATAGCCCTAGGCCACGAATAAGATGCCTGCCTTGTTGATTTGATGATTTTAATGTGTTCGAAGTGTTTGTGAGACTGCATTATGGCAGTATAGTGATGGTACATGGCGCTCGAGCATTTAAAGTATAGTACAGTATAGCATGGTATAGTAATTATTTATCAGAATTATGGTAAAGATGGTAGTACGATAAAAAAAAAGATAGTACAGATGGTAGTGCAGTTAGGTATCTTAATATAAAACAGATCTCTTTTGCGTAAGATTGGATTCCGTACAAGTTTATCGAAAATCTCCAGGTTGCTTCTAACAAGTTTTTCATGCTCGTAAATGTAAGCTGTAAATAAATACTAAGAACGTAGGTGATAAAACGTTTGTCACGTAGCGTACGAATCAAATGTTGTGTGGTAGTTGATGAAGTGAGCCGAAGCAATGTAATTTTACTACCTACATGCACATAGTAGGTAGAGTCAGGTATGCCCGAACGGTATAGGTACTGTGCTATGGTCCTATTGTTGCAGAATAAACACACGAGGACGTGTGTACGCGCAGGATGGCCGTGTCGGAGACAGCACGGTCATGAGTACGGATATTCAACGGTAGCGCAGCGCGCGGTTGATTATGATTGGTCGATCCCTCCGTGACGTCACACCGGACCGATTGGCCTGCAATAGCGCGCTAGGACGGAGCCGGGTTGGCAAGATGCGGACATTCTCTTGCTGGCTGCGCTGGAGATTAGACGCATAGACCGACTTCGGAACTGTCCACGTTACCTTGTACATACTGATAGTGTTTGCTGATTAAAAGTGTTGATTTGATTAACTTTGTCGTCTTTCTCAATCTCCGAATATCGCCCATTACGATGTTAGATGAAGAAGCCATCCCTGACTGTATCTGGACTACCCTCCTACCCCCCCTTCTCCGTCAGAGCTGTTAAGTAGTTACGAGAGGACATAAGAATAGACATACATACTCATCCACTCAAAGGTTGACTAATCCCTTAAAAGGATAAGTGCTTTTGTACATATATCTCAATATCTGTGTGTCAATTGTGTTTGTTACGTATATTGTACAATAAAGACTTTACATGCATACCTACTTACATACATACGTATATACGGGTTAAACACATAACCCTCCTTCCTCGCAATCGATTAAAAATAAATCAATTAAACGTAGTGTTCAGTAAGGTTGTACCTTGTTTTGCATAACAACTTTTTGCCTATTTTCACTTTGCCTAATGTTAGTTAAACTAATATTACTTAACCTAATGTTTCATTTTACCTAATTTTCATTTCAATGAAAGTCATTTTATATACAACTTACTTTACATAATTTTGTTTTGCCTAATTTTAAATTACCTAATTTTCATTTTACATAAACTCATTTAATATAATGTTTGACTGACATAATTATGTTTTGTCTAACGTACATGTCACATAAACTTCATTTTTTATAAACTTATTTTGTTTAAAGTTCGATTGACATAATTATATATTGTCTAACATACATATCGCATAATTTCATTTGTCCTAATCTTCGGTTAATCCAAATACATTGCGATATCGTTAGTTAATTCTAAAAAGTTTATAGTTCTATAAAATAAAGTCGATTCTGGCGCTTCGCCGGCCGCTGCCGCGGCACGCTCGCTTCGCTCGCTCGGCTCGCGCGCTGTGGGGTCGCAGTTCTACCTAACGCTCCTCCTCGCTTCGCTCGTCGTCGCACCTATTCCCTGCATGTTTAGTATTGTTATTTGCTTGAACCTAATAAAAAGTTAGAAGAATATTTGGATTCGTTAAAAGGTTATTCGACCACATGATGATTAGTTAAAATAAGAATCGACAAAGTGAGTTTTCGATATAATAATATTCGACAAAACAAGAGTTATGCAAAATCATATTAGTTAAAACGTTATTCGGTTACATGATGATTAGTTAAAATGACAATCGACAATGTGGGTTTTCGATAAAATAATATTCGACAAAACAAGAGTTATGCAAATGATAATTTAGTTAAAATGAAAATTCGACAAAATAAAAATTATGTATAATGAAATTATACAAATTGACTTTAGACAAACTATTCATTATAGTAAAAGTTGTTAGACAAAGTGAAATTATGCAAAACGTTTTTAGACAAGTCAAGGGAATACCGTTCAGTAATACTTAATAGGATAATTGAATAAGATACCTATGTGTTGACAACCCTATACTTATGCTGATGCTATATGAGCGCAGGTATCGTATAACTAATTAATTAGGTGCATCCGGTTTACAATTATGAAATTACTATATTTGTTTTTATCAATTTGCGTAATCGATATAAAATTATAAATAACCCTCGGAATTATAAAGTATGAACCGATATATATATATATACCTATCTACTTATTTTCAACTTTCTCTTACAAATTTTAAAAATATTTTTCTAAAATATAGACATCAAATCGATGGCGGAATTACTAAATAAAAAAGGTTTTAATAAAAAGCAAAAATCTGAAATAAAAAGCGCCGGTGGGTGGTTCGAACTCGCGTCCTGTGGATCACAGCCGATGATGGTGTCCATTAAGCCACAAGGCTGATACTAAATGATATTGAATTTGTCAATCACGTTTTTTTTCTTCTTATGTCAATTTATTGTTAAATGGTCACTTATCAACAAATTAGATTATCATACTAAAACAAATACACAAATAATATGTATTATTTATTATGCACATTTAAACTTTATTGAAGAACATTATTCTTTATCAAACAATAAGTTTTTAATGTTGCAAGAATGTTTCCACGTTTTGAGAATATTCTGCAATTTGTACATTGTTTAGTGATAAACAAGAAAAGAAAAATCTATTTTAGTCAAAACATAATCCATGTAAATCGTGAGCCATCTATGTAATAAACGAAGAACCCTAGACAAACATGCATGAAGTGAATGACATACCTTACCTAGGTTCGGGTTCAGCACTTTAAGTTAGTTCCACAACTTACCAATAGAGTACACATTAATAAAAATGACGCTTGGTCACATTTTTAACGTAATACGAACGTAGGTATAATATAGTGGTTAGACTCTCGGGCAATGACGACCGAATTGCCTCAACATGTACGAGTAAATCATGCATATCGGAATTGGCCACCCGACTTGTGTGTATTGTTGACTAGACTATTTAGGGAAACTCTGTATCTACGCGGTCGATAGATATGGACTCCCACACCCGGAGGGGTTAAACTCACGAAGCACGTAAAATGCGACCGGCGCTGGGGTTTTCACCGCCCCAGAGTTTCATTCGTGTCTGTGACGCTGACGAGCTGAGTTAACTCTATGTGGGTTTGCCCTTGCACACATCTGAGACTGGCCACCTTGGATCGTGTGTAGCGTTAAGCTTTTGCTGTTTCATTCAAGAAACAGTTAAACTCATTGCTATCACCGGAATTTGAAGGAGCTCGTAATTAATTTGATTTTTAATCATGTAAGGAGATTAGGTATTCGATAGTTAATAAAAATGCTATTGTAATTTCTAAACCACATAACCGATCGAAAGTCACACTGAAACACAGTCTTGATTGGTAATTCGTGAAACGATTAGATTGAAACAGATTTTCGTTCAACGGAAGAAAAACGCAGCGTTAAAAGCAATGCGATAGAATCAGATTCCATTCAGACAAAATGGAAAACGATTATCAACCCGAACGCAAAACGCTTTTATCAAGTCATTATCGTTGCAGCAGGGTTTGTCATTCATTATAATATTGGGCATCTGGCTCACCGCAAATGAGAGAGGGCGAAATTTTGCCCGATACTACTTACTTTCTTTCGGTTGTCATTGTGAGAAATTAGAAAGAAACTCAAAGGATTTTTCTCTATAGGCACTAAAATAATACCAAACTAATAAAACTATATAAAACTAAATAAACTAAACTCTTTAAAAGCAGCAAACGCAAAACAAAAAATTAATTCGTGAACGAACGGACGGCAACGTACGAACGGTTGACAATGACGTGACATTGACATGACAGTTGTGTTTAAAGTCACTTTTTTAAATTTTATATCATGCTAGGGTCACGACATCAGTATTCCTAACTTTGTATATACGATCTTTTTAATGACCATTTCTTTAATAAATTATTAATTACGAATTTACGTAAAATAAAGGAAAACCGAGAAACACGGGTAGTCTAATTTTTCACCAGCTATCATAAACGCAAAAAAACAAAATAGCTTTTTTTTTTTTTTGAAATGTTGTCAATTGTGTGTGAACATGGCACACTCCGTTTTGTCTACATTACATTTTAGCCCCCAGCGACGGTAGTAATCAATAATGGTGTCGGCGGCCCAGCCCGCGCGGCGCGTCGCATAATTCGGGTCGGGAAATCTATTGAGGATGCATAAGTCATCGGCGTACTGGGAGAGCTTTAGTCCACAGATGCGGTCCCGTTGGTCCCAAACGTCATGTACGTACAAATTAAAAATAACCGGGCCTAGAATGGAGCCTTGGGGAACTCCATGTGGGACCGATTTCTCATCGCCGCTGGTGGTTCTGAAACGTCCGTAGGTCTTGCGACCATTCAGGTAATTCTCTATTAGCTTGATGAGGTTGTTCGGAACGTCTGCTGTTTGGAGCTTCTTCATTAGGCCTTCGTGATTTATAGAATCGAAAGCTCTCGAGAGATCTGTCAACACCATCGCCACACTCTCTTTAGCTTCCAGCGCATCCGTTAAAAACTTGCCTGTGCGAAGGATTTGCGTGCTTGTTCCTCTGTCCTTAGTAAATCCATGTTGGAACGGCGGTTGGGGTCTGTCGGCCGTTTGGCGCAGGCACGACAGTAGCAAGCGTTCGTGTAGTTTACCCATTATGTTAAGGAGTGTAATGGGTCAGTATGATTTGGCGTCCCGGTGGTTTTTGCCTGCTTTATGTAGAAAGATGCACTCCCCAATTTTCCATTTATTGAGATAATAACCTGTCAGTAAAAGGTAATCAGCTATTACTTTGTACCTGATAACAAAAGTGTCGCCTCCGAGTTTGAGGGCATCCGCTTTGATTTTTTCCGGGCCAGGCGCCTTCTTGTTTTTAAATCGTCGGAGCGCTAATTTCATTTCCTCTATTGAGGTAGGGTCAAGAGGCTGAAACGGTGTGGGCTTTTCTGTGCTCTTATCTTCATTGTTTATCTCGGCTTCTGTGACAATTGCTGCGTCGGCTAAGGCATCAAAGGTTTCTTTTTCGCTGTTGCAATCCTCGATGTGTGGAAGTCGCTGTACCGGGGCCTTCAAGTTCCTTTGAATTCGTCACATCTGGGCTCCAGACAACCTACAGTTTTGTGGATCGTTAACTATCCGTGTCCATTTAATATTACTATATTCTACGAGTGCTTGTTGAACCAGATACTTCAGATGATATAAGTTCTTCTTTGTTCCATTATTCTATCCTGATTAAAGCGTAGTCGCCACACTTTACTTTTTGCTTGGTTTCTTGCGTCGATTAATTTATTAATTTCTTCGGGAAGTTGATCTCTTCTGTTAATTTCATGCAGTGGCGCATACTTATCCAGCGTTTCAATAATGGCTTTTTCTAGCTGTAGTATATATTGCTCGCATTCTGCGTCACACTTGATTTGGGTAAGTAATAGAATATATAAAAACAAAACATATAATATTTATTATATATAACTACAATTTCTCTATTTTTTTAAATATAACATACGTTTGCTATAATGCTCATAATATATAATGATAAAATATATAATTCCATTATATATAATGATACAATACAATACAATACTTAACTCTTTATTGCACACCAAAATATAGCAAAAAAAAAATTACAGAAAACAGGAATGATCTATGGAAATAAATACATTGAGTATAACGATCAAATAATATAATATTCACAACCTCTAACAACCGAAACATATAACATTTATTTAATCTTACAACGGAAAATATAACGCTCAAAAATATAAACGCCTGTATCGTTTGAATGGCAATGACGTCACCTAACTGCATTAGTAATGTGTATTTTGTACCTAAGCAATAACATAAATAAAATGATTTTGAGGGTGGGGTGATAAAATACTGTTGTTGAACTAGATATCACTTTAATATTTTGGTTTCGCGTCGTAAATACTTATGTAAATAACCCTTTCACAATGAATTCTTACAAGTGCGAAATATTTAAAAGTTCAAAAGGGGCAATGTAATTGTTCATTAATGGTTACAGTTATTCTAAAAACCGACAGGTGAACAACAAGTATTACTGGATTTGTGAAATGAACAGACGGGAAGACTGCAAAGCTCGAGCAATTACCACAAAGAATGATGAAAATGAAGTACATTCAGTTCACAAGGTAGACGATAATCATAACCATGATCCTAATCCAGTGAAATTGGAAATATCTTCTATTGTTGAAAACATAAAATGTGAGTCTCGTAGTAATTATGATCGTAAACCCTGTCGTATTCTGCAAAATTGTAAACGAGACTATGACCCTTATACACTATCACAGTTGCCTTCTACACAAGCGTTACGGCAGATTGCTTATAGAGAAAAACAAAAAGGAAAACCAAATTGAGCCAAGAGATATATTTTTTACCGTTCACGACGACCATTTGCAACTAGAAGACAGAAGTTTTATTATTTTCGATAAACTTTTTTCTGAGCATAAAAGAATAATAATTCTTTCCAGCTTAAGTATGATGAGATACTTAGGAAAATCTACACTATGGGTTATGGATGGGACATTTGCTGTAGCAGGGATATTTCAACAACTATACGTGATTCATGGAAACGTCTTTGAGGATAACAGGCTGACTTATCCCCTCTTGTATGCATTTTGTACTCACAGAGATAAAATGACTTACATTAAAATGTTTAGTGCCATTATCGATAACTGTTAGAAAAATGACATTGAAATAAACGTGAAAAATGTTATAATGGATTTTGAAATGGCTGCGATACAGAGTATTAGATACTGTTTTGAACATGTTTCCGTGAATTGTTGTTTGTTTCATTTAGGTCAAATTATCTATAGGCGCATTCAACGAAACGGAAAACTACATTATATGGTACAGATGCAACGTTTTCAATAGAAATGAAATGTCTATTAGCATTGGCGTTTTTAGAACCGGATGAAATTCCCAATTATTTTAAAAAGCTACGAAAAGAAAGCTCCCCAGATGCCGCAAAAATAATTAAAGACTTCGGTAAAGATTATGTTTTGAACCAACTGAAATTCCCGCCTTCTATATCGACGGTAAAAAGCAATCCTGCTGTAACCCGCAAAATCCAAAGTGTTCACCAGAGCCCAAAAACTTTTGAGATTTTAGAAAAAAAATCATATCTCCTAAACTATTAATCCTATAAATGTCATTTTTAGAATAAAAATGCCTTTTTTGATTGTTTGTCAAGTCGAATACCAAAAACTAACTAGAAGTTAGTTTTAGTCTATGTTTGTGTGGGTTACAGCATTAACACTTTTTTTTCTATTACGCAAATATGCTGTAAATGAAGGAGATAACTGTATGGGCGGCTCCAAAACAAGTATTTTACTTTAAAGCAAAACTGCTGTTATTAATTATTACAATTATTCATTTGTGTCAATTTTGACTTAAATGAAAAAAAACTATGTAACTAGGTGCACTTAATTGTTTTAACTGTAAGAAGATAAGAAAGGATAGTAAAATTAAAACGATGTAAGTATGGAGTGACATTTATTTAACGTCATTTTAAAATGTTTAACAACATAAAACGCTTCTAAATTACTAAATGAGATCAAAAATTATAACATTCCTTACACCTAGTTAGGTAACAATAGACGCTGAATCACAGGAAATACTCTACTGCTATTTAGTTGTACCTACATAAAATCTAGTGAAAAAATAACAGTATTTCGCTGCTTATCAATTAAAACGGCCCAACTCAAAATCGAACTTTTTTCAGTAGAGCGATTTGAAAATAAAACAAATTTAATTTCAAAATATCTCGTATTAAAATAAACTTAAATACATTCTTCTATGTGCTATTCAGTCCCTTGGTTAATCAAGAATAGCTGTAGTATAAAATTATAATGAAATGGCACATCTTTATATCAATAAAATAATAAAAACAGTGACCACTTCGAGTTAAGTCTTAATATTTTTAATTTTATTATGAGCAAGAAAGTCACAAGTCGTAATACTTACACAATAATACAAGAATGTATGACAAATAACGACTTATTTGTGTTTAAGTCATGTGATAAAGTAAATTTTATCACGAATAATGTCGTATCAGACAAAATATTACATAAATTTATCTTTAACAACGGCCCATCTTGTATTGTGCACAAAATTTTCATTAAAATTATTGTCAACAAGGTCTGAACACGACTTCCGACGTCGGAGAAGATCATACATTTTGTTTTTAATTGCACATTAACGTTTGCGATACTTTCAATTATCTTCATTAATGTCCCTTTATCATAATACAACATCTATTCAAGCATATAAAATCACATTATTATCACGAGATTTATAATTATGTACCGTACTAAAGAGTTTTTAGTGTATTTCATACACTTCAGAATGAAAAATTAAGTACTTCAAAAACAAAACATAATAATTGTAAAACTTGTTACCTATCAAAATCAAACTATCCTTATATGAACAAAATCTTCTAGGACATAGGATACCTTTAATACCGGTAGTGTTCCTGTGGGATAACATTGACTGAAATATTATTATTATATCAGCCGTAGGAGGTCAACTGTTGGACATAGGCCTCCCCTATAGATTTCCAGTTGCTTCGGTTGGAAGTGGGCTGCATCCGATTCCACCGTGAACCCGCGGCCTTAACCAGGTCATCCATCTATCTCGTTGGTGGACATTCTATGCTGCGCTTATCGATTCGCTATCTTCATTCGAGAACTTTTCAGTGCCAAAGACCATCTGTTCTCCGTGTTATATGGCCGGCCCATTGCCACTTCAATGAGCTAATTCGCTTGGCTATGTTGGTTACCCTCGTTCATCTAAGTATCTCCTCATTTCTAATTCAATCCCTTAAAGAAGCTCCGAGCATAGCTCTTTCCATAGCTCGCTAAGCAACTCTGAGCCTATTTAAAAGGCTAATATGCCATCTCACACTGGGGTTAAAAACTTTCGTCTTAAGGATCTGAGGGTTTCACAAACGCTGCCCATCCGAGTTGGATGCGACGATTGAGCACCTTTTCGAAGTTGAACCTACTTAATTGGGCAGTTTGTCCTAGATATACGCGTCGACAACTTCCAGAACCGAACTCTCAACTATAACAGGGGCAGTCACCACACGGAGATTCGACATGACCTTCGTCTTGTCCATGTTCATTTTGAGGCCTACCCATTGGGAGACTCGATTTAAGCCATCGAATATCGTGCTGAGTTCTTCCATTGACTTTGCCGTGACCAGAATATCTTCGGCAAACCGAAGGTGCATAATGTATTCGCCGTTGACATTGACGCCTAGTTCTTTCGATTCCAGCCAGCCAGCTTGAAGGCGTTTTTCAGAGCGGCAGTAAACAGTTTTGGAGATTTTCAAGGGAATCGCCTTGAAACTCTATTCCTGTGCTCCGACCGACATAGTGGCGTTTCTATACAAATACTTCAACACTTCGATATACCGATAGTCATATGGCATCACTGGAGAGACTCAAGCACTGCCCATGTTTCGATCGAATCAGTCATATCATAGTCCACTAATGTCTAGACAAGTTTTACTCTTCTTTCTTCTGATTGACCTGCTGCAGCGTGTACTTATGTGATCTACAGTACTACAGCCTTTCCACAACCCGGCTTGTTCGGGTGGTTGGAAGACGATTTACTATGACCCTGGAAAACAGCTTATAAACATGACTCAACAGCGAGATTGGCCTGTAGTTCTTCAATAAGGTGTTATCGCCCAACTTGAAGAACAACACCACAACGATCTTGTTCCATGCTTTTGGCGTTGTACCTTTGAAAAGACGGAATTAAAGATCCTTTGAAGGGTTTTAACGACCGGGGATCTCCCCGCCTTCAGAAGCTCTTATTGTTCTTAAGCTGTTTCTGGGCCATCCTTATCTCTTACAGGCTGATGTCCGGGATTCTCATTAATAAATCCGAGAAGACCTTTCTTCTTTTGCTCTGCCATTTGAAGTTTTTATTGCTAATCATCTCTGAAACCAACTAACAATATGGCATATTTCTAAATGTTACCAATAAAAAATCGTTTTCCGTTTCGTAAATATAGGCTAAATTCTACATATGACATAAGTAGTATACTTACTTTTTTCATGAAGAATGTTTCACTTCGTAATGTTACACTATTGCAGAAATAAAAGCACAAATAATTAGCTTCCTTTATCGTAAAGATGGCTGTATTTTGCGATGTAATAATGCTACATAAACAATAAGCAACGACCCGCGGGTTATTTCGCGATGTGCCGTTGTTCACCAGTGAAGTTGCCAAAAGCCGCGGCGCAACTGGCATTTGGCCGCTCTTAACGATAAAATAGTGTCAAGTTCCAACCAATCACATAACGGCACAAAGCTGCCACGGGGTCATTTTTTGAAGTAGCGACTTGGGTGTCTTATTCACGACAAAGTTTAGCTTATTCTCTACGCAGTTTTACAGTTAGTACGAAAAGGTAGTATTTTGCAATAGTGACTTATTTTAGATAAGCAGCGATTTGTTTAAAAAATAATAAGTACCTATCGGTATTTTTAGTGTCTTAATTGTTTTTAAGATTTATTCAATTGCATCATCATTTTCTGAACTTAATTTAATTACCTTGCTACCCCACGAAAACACGTGCAAGACAGCTAAGTATATGCGACACATATATTACTTACTTATTATATTTTCATGCAAAAACCCAAGCCCTCATCCTCTTTCACATGAACATTGATTCATGTATGTTCATTAAAATGGACCTCCGCAAAGTAACACCTGATTCAATAAATTATTCATCATTTTCTATTTTATCTACGTCTTCTTCGTCTCATCATCATCATCATCATGTCAGCCGAAAGACGTCCACTGCTGGACATAGGCCTCCCCTAAGGCGTTCCACTCAGACCGGTCTTGTGCTTTCGCATCCACCGCGATCCTGCGATCTTAACCAGGTCACAGTAAAAGTAATCTTAACAGTACTCCGACTCGGCCGTATTCTTGAAATTTATACCTACGGCTGCGCGGAGCGCTAGGGTTGACAACTACAAAAAGTAAAACAGATGTGTGTAGGTAGATTTTTATTGTATGTGTGTAGTTTTAGGTGTAGAAATAAAACGTATGTTAATTTTATGATTATTTTTTTATTAATTAATTATAAGTTGGTAATCGAAAAAATTTACGCCTATTACGGCAAGTTCGAAACGACTTGTTGTTGAATTTTATGACGTAGAAAATTCTCATCCTTATGATAAATGGAATGGACGCATTAGCCCCGTAGGCGAAATAGCCCCGGTTGACCTTATAGAAATAATAATGCATCCACTGCGGTGGGTTAAAAATCCTAATGCTACAGTTTTTCAGTTAAACAGCGGACAGACATATAGACGGACGGATGGGCAGAACAGACAGACGCACAGATAAAATATATCTTATCTTAAGAACAGCTGGACCGATTTTGATAAAACATGTCTAACAATCATTGCTAAAAACCTGCTTTCAAATAAAAAACCGCAATGAAAGCGGTCCAAGCGCTACACACACACACACACACACACACACGCAGAGACACACACACACACACACACACACACACACACACACACACACACACACACACACACACACACACACACACACACACACACACACACACACACACACACACACACACACACACACACACACACACACACACACACACACACACACACACACACACACACACACACACACACACACACACACACACACACACACACACACACACACACACACACACACACACACACACACACACACACACACACACACACACACACACACACACACACACACACACACACACACACACACACACACACACACACACACACACACACACACACACACACACACACGCACGCAGACAGACACACACGCAGACATACACACACGCAGACTTACACACACGCAGACAGACACACACACAGACAGACACACACACAGACAGACAGACACACAGACACACACACACACACACACACACACACACGCAGACAGACAGACACACAGACACACACACACACACACACACACACACGCAGACAGACACACACGCAGACAGACACACACGCAGACATACACACACGCAGACAGACACACACGCAGACAGACAGACACACACGCAGACAGACACACACACAGACAGACACACAGACAGACACACACGCAGACAGACACACACACACAGACAGACACGTTCATTTCCAAGTCAAAATACAGAACTACAGATGGCCAAAATAAAAAAAAATGTAAACAACAAGACTGTTTTAAACTAAACACGTTTTTATTAAAAATGTGAATTAATATTAGTTCAAATTCATAAATTCGTTCGGATTTATATTTTGATAGAAGATGTAATTTGTAAATAGCGATTCGCATATTTTTCAATGTAATTTTCTATAAATATGTGATGTACACATATAGAAGGTAGATTTACCCTGTTTATGATTTTAATATTAAGGTAGTTGTGTATTGATTTATGCTTTTGTCTTGGAGTAAACGATCAGCTGTTAAGACGTATTTCATTGTCCTTTAGTGCTATCAGGATCCCTATTGCCCAGATTCTTCAGTGGCGACGAGTCAGTCTGAACCCAAGTTATTTGTGAAGGAAAGGCGGTTGTGCAGTGGAAAAATAAGTGACCTAAATTATATAAGTGCAATATGTCGGTGGGGAAAATTCCCGAGTTTAATGTTGCAACGGACAATTGGTGTTTGTATGTAGAACGTTTGGAGCAATATTTTCTGGTGAACAAAATTGAGGCAGAATTACAAGTACCTACTTTAATAACTGTAATTGGCGCCGAGTGCTACGAGTTATTAGTTAATTTATGCACGCCGGACAAACCTAAGTCGAAAACATTTGCACAATTAACGAACATTCTAGAAAAACATTTACAACCAAAACCTAGCACACTCGCGGAACGGTTTAAGTTTAGGCATAGGAAACAAGAGGCAAACGAGTCGATTGCAGAATATGTGGCGAGTTTGAAGAAGATGTCGAAAACCTGCGAATTCGGCTCATGGTTACAGGAAAGCTTAAGGGATCAGCTGGTGTGTGGAATAAACAGTGATACGATACGGCAGAGGCTTTTTACGGAGGATGATTTGGACTTTGGAAAAGCGTATAAATTGGCGGTCAATATGGAGGCGGCCGAAAGGGATGCCGCGGTAGTCGAAGGTCGCTCGGGGTCGGCGAGCGGAGCCAGCGCAGTAGGGTGTCAAGCGGTTACGAGCGTCGCACGGCGGCGGACGGATGGGCCCGCGGCGGCGCGAGCACCGGGTGGCGGGCGCGGCGGCCGCGCGAGTTGGCGCGGCGGCGCGAGCGCGCCGGCACGGGACGCGGCGGCGGCGCGCGCGCCGGGCCAGAGCGACCGCCAGTGCAGCGCGTGCGGCGGCGCGCACAGCGTAGGCACGTGCCGCTTCGCCCGCTACGTGTGCAGAGTGTGCACTAAGCAAGGGCATCTGCGGCGCATGTGCCCTTACATGACTCAACAACACAGCGTGGAGGTAGCGGCTGGCGAGAATGATCATGACGCTATGGCTAGTGAAGGAAGTGACGAGGTAATCATCACAAATTTAAGTCAGTTGTCTGTAACGGCATACAAGCCGATTGTAATCAAGATCGAAGTACATGGTATCGAGCTCCTTATGGAATGCGACACGGGCAGTGCCGTTTCGTGCATTAGTGACGAATTATATGTTAAATTATTCAGCGGTTTAGAAATTAAGAAATGTAATTTGAAACTACGGTATTATACAGGCGAGTTAGTTAATCCGGTAGGGGTAATAAGACCGCTAGTGAAATATAAAGATAAACAAAAGTATTTAGATTTGTATATTGTTAAGGGCGGTAAAACGCTTTTATTGGGCAGACAATGGTTGACAGAGCTTTGTATACAGGTACCTATAGCGACGGCTACAAATTGTAATACAAATAGTGTTGAGCCCAAATTTAACATAAAGGAATTCAGTTCCAGATTCTCTGATGTATTCGCGGACGGGTTGGGGCGCTTCACCGGCGGCCGCGTGAGCATCCACGTGCGCGCGGGCGCCCGGCCGGTGTTCCTGCGCGCGCGCCCGCTGGCGTACGCGCTGCGCGAGCCGGTGGAGCGCGCGCTGGAACAGCTGGTGCGGGACGGCGTGCTCACCCCCGTGGACCGCTCGGACTGGGCCACGCCCATCGTGCCGGTCATTAAAAAAGACGGTAACATTAGGATCTGCGCTGATTTTAAAATAACATTAAATCGAGTATTAGAGGTCGATCGCTATCCGCTGCCTAGGGTGGAGGATCTGTTGGCGGGTGAATATTCCAGGCTCGATTTTGACGCGGCGGATAGGATAATGCCACTGATAACTTGTTTTTAAGCATTGTTATATTTTTTATACTATAGTTTATATAATTCTCCATTTGTAGCACCTAATAATTTATTGATATTCCTCTTCCTCTGGCAGAAGCAAAATTTTAAAACTCGTTTTCCAATACTTGGTGGGCTGTCCGGAATCCGTTTTTACTTTGAAATACTCAAATTGTAAAAAAACCATTTGGTAACTCTGGTTAATTTTAGTCAAAGCATGTTCTTAATTAGTTAATGCATGCAAAAACCAAATATCATCGTTGTAAGTACAATTATTGTGCCCCGAATCATCCCATAAACAAACGTCCGAGCGCGCAACCCAACTTTGGTGGTCGAAGTTTAGTTCTATCTTACTCGTTTCTAAACGATACATAAAGTATCAGATAGTGCCTCCGCGCACCTGCCGGTTACGCTGCTGCAGCCAATCGTAAAGTTGGTGTCATTCGTCGCTTCGTTTCCCGCCAATCACGTAAATACCCAATTTTGGTGCAAAGGGCGTCAAAAAAAATCTAATAATGGTGGCTTTTCAAAAAATAGTAAGGAGTATGATTATAACATGTCTTTTAAAAGCATTTTGAGTGTTTTGAGTTTCTTTTTAACTGAATTGATCGTATTTGGTTATAAATGTAACCGCATTTTTTTTAGGATTTATTTTTTTCCTGGTTTCAGTTTTGGTGGTCAAATTTTGGTGTTTTTGGTGGTTGTGTTTGGCATTTTGTAGCCCTTTTCTCGCTCATTTATGGACCGCTTTTAACGGAATTTTGTGTGAAGACGTATACTTGTTACCCGCATAGAAAATTGTAGTAAAATAATAAAAAAATATTTTTTTTGCAACCCCTCCCATACCAGGAAATATAAAGATTTTATTTTTGCCATATTCTATTGAATGAGGTATCATTTGATAGAGCTATTAAAATGCAGTAAAAAATGTCATATAAACTATATACCTTCAGAGCCCCAGCCGCTAGATATTAACTGTCAAAGTCATTTTTGAAGAGCCCAGTGCCCACCCCCTTAACTTTTAAACTATCACTGTTAAAAATTCGAAACAGATCTACAATATACCTGTTAACGAATAATTTAAATAAAAAATATAACGGCCTCTGTAGGTCAATTAATTTTGAATTGCTTTAACGGTTACAAAACCCTACCGTGTGGTTATGTCTGGCACACACAAGGATGTTTTTTTTTTGTTAGTTTGAATTTCCAACGCTTGACAAATATTATTATAAATAGTCCTCCTTTTTTATCTAGCGAACAAAGTAAAATAATGTCTCAAACAGAAAGTCTAGAAAAAAAGAACAGATAGCTGAAAGGGAAAGAAAAAATGAAATTAAAGCAATCTAATTTAAGGTGAAGAATTGAAAAAGCCGAAGGATAAGTAAAAACCTCTCAATAAGCAAAAAAAAAACATATACATATGTAATGATAAACCAAAAAGATGATGAAATTGTATTGAAGGGCTAATTCCTTCATTGTGATCTTTAATTTTAATACCAGGTATTGAAGTACGTACCTACTATTTAATTGGCGCTTTTGTTTGAATAAGATTTTTGTAATAATCATTTTTTATACATATTTTTACCCTTATCTTGTCATTTTCAATTTAAAATGCCATTAGTCACACTGTTTCTTAATTATGGTGGCCAGTACCTAATTTCGGTGACGCTTTTTCAAATTATGGTGGACATTTGCAAATTTTGGTGTAATGTAAAAATTTTAAATTTAAATTTCTCCTACATTACTTGGTGTAATACTGGACCATTTAGTAAACTTGTTTAATGTACCTAGTTTCATTTGAGAACTTAACTTTATTCAAAAGTCTTAATTTCAAAATTACCACCAAAATTGGCAAAAAAGTAAGCTTGTTGCGATTCATCCTGGCGCGTTTGCACGGCGGAGACCGGTTTAGTAAAATCGATCTCTCACAAGCCTACGCACAATTAGAGCTCGATGAATCGAAGAAATATACAGTTATCAATACCCATAAGGGACTGTTTATGTACAATCGTTTGGTGTATGGGTTGTCGTCGAGTCCGGGGATTTTTCAAAAACGACTCGAACAACTTTTTGCGGATTTACCTCACGTAGGGGTATTTTTGGACGATGTCATCATAACGGGCCCTGACACACAAACACACGTGGATAATTTATACAAGGTGTTTGGAAGGTTGCAGTCGTTCGGTCTTCGTGTTAAAAAAGAGAAATGTGAGTTTTTCGCGGAGTCGATAAATTACCTTGGTCACGTGATAAGCAAGGCAGGGGTCCACACTTGCCCAGATAAAATTAAAGCGATTACAAATACACCAGCACCTACGAATGTATCCGAGCTTAGAGCATTTATCGGCATGATTATGTACTACGGCAAGTTTGTGCGTAATATCAGTTCCATACTCACTCCGTTGTACAAAAGGAAGTTAGATTTGTATGGAACGAAGAGTGTCAAACCGCATTTGAAACGATAAAACGGGCCTTGAGCTCGAGTGAGGTGCTGGTGCATTATTCGGGCTCACTGCCCTTGGTTCTAACGACTGACGCATCTAGTGTCGGTATAGGTTGTGTCATATCCCATATTACGCCACAGGGGGAGCGCCCAGTGGCCTATGCTTCGCGTACGTTGACAGCGGCAGAGCGGGCGTACGCGCAAATAGATAAAGAGGCGTTGGCGAATATATACGGAGTCCGGAAATTTCATCAGTATCTGTATGGGCGTCAATTTATATTAAGAACGGATCACAAGCCTTTGACGTATATTTTCGGAGATAAAGTTGGGGTGCCAGTCATGGCCGCCTCGGGACTGCAGCGCTGGGCGGTGTTGTTATCAGGCTATAATTATAAAATTGAGTACGTAGCGTCTAGTAAAAATTGTGCCGATGCACTTTCTAGGCTTCCGCAGACGGAGGACGTAAGCGCGAGAAGTAGTGAAATCACATATCTCAATTTCGTTGAGAATTTTTTACCCGTTACGCATAAGGACGTCCGAGCGGCTACAGCTAAAGATGTTCTGCTGAGCAGGGTTGTAGTGTACGTTCAGTCAGGGTGGCAGGAATCGTGTCCCAGCGAAGAAGTCAAGGCATATCATACAAGACGTCACGAATTGTACATATATAGGGGGTGCTTAATGTGGGGGCTATCGATTAGTGATACCGTTAGTGTTGAGAGACTCGATTCGAAAACAACTTCACATAAGTCATATGGGCATAGTGAAAACTAAAGCGTTGGCCCGAAGCTACGTATGGTGGCCAAACATCGACACCGACATCGAGGCACTGTGCCAGCAGTGCGACACTTGTACGGCGGAGGCAGCCGCGCCGGCGCGGGCGCCGCCTAATCCATGGCCACATTGTGTTCAACCGTGGGGACGCATTCATGTAAATTTCCTTGACCCATTTAACAAAAAAACATTTTTAGTGTTGATAGATTCGAGCACAAAGTGGTTAGAAGTATTTGAAATGGAGCGGACCAACGCAGCCGCGGTAATAAAGGTACTCAGGGCAACTTTTGCTCGTTTTGGGTTGCCAACGGAATTCGTATCGGATCAAGGCCCTCCGTTTACCAGCAATGAAATGAAGGACTTCTTAGGGAAAAATGGGATAATGCAATCATTCTCACCAGCGTATCATCCTGCATCGAATGGTCTCGCAGAAAATGCGGTTAAGTTATGTAAGAAGGCCATAAAAAAGGCCCATAGGGATCGCTTAGACATCGACGCGGCGCTGCAAACTTATCTGCTGGCTTACAGAAACAGTATCCATAGCACAACAGGTGAAAGCCCAGCAATGCTTTTGCAGCGACGCCCTCTGCGTTCGCGGTTGGACTTGCTGCGCAGCGAGCGCGCGCTGACGGACCGCGTGAGCGCGGCGCAGCGCCGCCAGGTGCAGGCCGCGGGCGGCACGCGCCGCGCGGTCGCGCCCGGGGACGACGTATGGGCGCGCGACTATACCGGAGCAGACAAGTGGGTCCGAGGCATGGTTTTAGGCGCGGAAGGCTCCAACAGATACTCCATCGATAGCGGTAGCGGCAAACCCATACTTAGACATATCGACCAGATAAGGCGCAGGTCCAGGTTATCGAGTGTTCCTACTCCTAAGGAGTGTAACGACAACGATGAGCGATCACACGGGGGTGAGGATGAGGTGCTACCAAACGGGCAAGTGGACGGGGAGAAGGGAAGTGCTGAGCGATTAGAAAGGGAGGAAGTAGAAGTTGAACAGTCTGACATCGCTGGTGGTAACAGAACAAGCGGCACGCCCGCCCCCTCCCCTCGCCCGTTACCGCAACCTCAGCGGAGGTCGCCGGTGGTCCTCAGACCACTGCCAAATAGGATTAAGCGCAGGTTGCCGCTGGAAATAGATTAGCATACCTTACCTTATCTTTAGTATGTAAGTCAATGAAATGTCAATTGTACTTTTTATTGGTGTTATTTAGCTTTTAGCTTTTTACCTCTAAAGGTATACGACAATATGTAGACGGCAGTAATTAAGGCGGGAGGTGTGATGTACAAATATAGAAGGTAGATTTACCCTGTTTATGATTTTAATATTAAGGTAGTTGTGTATTGATTTATGCTTTTGTCTTGGAGTAAACGATCAGCTGTTAAGACGTATTTCATTGTCTTTTAGTGCTATCAGGATCCCTATTGCCCAGATTCTTCAAAATAGACACGTCATTATGGTTTACATTTTGTTGAGTAAGTACCTAGACAAATTTTAATGAACTAATAACAAAGTACCTACCTAATAGGTATTAATCTTACCTTTCAGCATCAGCAGGAAGTTGAAAAAATGACAATGTTGGTTTTATAATTGTTGTATACACTGCAATACGCACAATCTCTTGACGCCGCCATTATTAAATAAAATATTTACTCCGAAGCGTTTTAGCCACGTTACGAAATCGAATCGGAGGCGAATAGAGCGGATGGCGCAGCGCAGCGAACGCGACCGACTCGCGCGACGCGCGGAGTGGCTCTGTGGCACTACGAAGTTAACGGAGTTAGCTGCAGTGTAAAACGCGCCGCTGAGTCCGTGCCTCGATTTTGGCCCTCTAGTATGAAGTCGGACTACTGTTAGATTACTTCTATTGTGACCAGGTCGTCGCTCCATTTTGTTGGAGACCTACCGACAGCTCGTCTCCCGGTCCGCGGACGGCATCGTTCTTCGTCTGAACCCGCTAAAACATCCTTTGCTTTATTGTTTACTTTCAAATTCCTCGCAGAGTAACTGAACGACATGCTGTAAGCCGCAGTCAAACAGGCGCGAGCGCGTGTTTCAAATGCGGTAAATGCGCATGATCAATAGACGACTACTTTATTGAAAAGGGTGTAGGCTACTCACCTACATGCATTACACTTTGACATAAATGTTGACAACAACGGACTGACGGACTAACATTATATCGTTGACGTATCGGCTGGAGCAAATCGTGCAATGGATACGGGCGAGTCGTCGCGCTGAGACCGGTTTAATACCAGCGGCGCCGGCGCCGCCGCTCACGCACCTCTCCCCAGTCACGAACTGCTACCCGCGCTAAATGCATGTCGCTCGCTCTGCGCCTTGTTATTGTTTTCGGCACGTATCTCGCTGCTACACTGTGCTTGTGCTTTACGAATGTTCCTAAAACTTACTTTGTGCTATTCTCTGCCTTTTGCTAACTTTTTCTACCAGTTTTTTCTCTGTTTTCTGTGTTTCCTTTGTGCTACGTAAAAAAATTAGTGTTGTTTCGGTAACTATTTTATTTACTGCGCACCGCCGGATTAATACCCATAAGGGCATAAATAGCAAGTTTCGTAAAACTTAGTGTTTTCAATTTGGCGTAACTAGTCATTGTATATAATACCATATTTGTTTAGAATGTAGTAAACTACGATGATCAAAAGTTTAGTATCTAATAAATGATATTGACCCATTTGCGAGTTCGCTTGTTACTCTCAAGAAATTGGTCAGGCAACATTTTGTATAGTGTTGTTTTTATCAAGATTTATATTTCACCAAACCTAGTTTTGTTGATTTTTAATTTATTTAAGTACTCACATTAGTTTTAAATAATTTTTAGTACCTATGTATATTTATGAACCTCGAGGTCTTTATATTGTTTTTGGTTTACCTGCATACTCATTAATGTATGACTGTTTGTGTTCTTAAATAAATAAATAAAATAAAATAAAATGTAGTAAACACGGTACGTTACTTAAATGTTATATGCAATTATGCTGTAACCCGCACTACTCAACATGTGTTGAGCAGTGAGTTGCGCTGTAACTACAAAGATCATATTATTTGCAAAAGTGAAATTGGTGTAAATTCCAAATGATAGAAAAATGCTGCTTTTCGTGCTATTTACAGCAAGTATTCAGTTGTCTTTTTGAAAAAATAGGGTAAACTCAAATGCTGTACAAAAATTCTAGAGGTCGTAGAGCCACGAGAATAGGACCATTCGACGCAGAATTTTTTTCTGATTCTAAATTTGAAATAAAAAAAAATTGTGAAGGGTGTGGTTTACAGCAAGATTGCTTTTTACCGTCGATATGGAGCATAGCAAATCTGGAATCAATTGGTTTACCGCGAACGCAAAATAGTGCCGAATCATGGCACCATCGTTTGAACCAGCTCGTTGACAAGGTAAAGCCCGGTTTTTGTCATGTTTCAATCGAGCTCCTCCACGAAAGTCTTAAAATCTTGGCAGACATAGAAAAATTAAAAAATGGGCCCACCCAATAAACGTAAAAAATTGTACGAAAAACAACAGCAGAGACTCGATAATGTCTCAAAACGAAAAACCGAGTATTCCGAATGCGAATTCCTAAAAGCAATCGCTTCATGTTTAAGCTTAAAAAAATATAGCTATGTTTATTTTTGAATAAATTTGTCGATTAATTTATTGTGTATTTTTTGTTTATTTTTATTTCACTTTTGCTGTTTCCTCGCTGCTATAAAAAAAAACCTAACACCGCCTTCTGAACCTAACTTATCCGAGTCGCTTCTGCTCCGAACCGTCTTGCTCGCTCGCTTCGCTCGCTCGCACAAATTTTGGAGTAAAACATTTCAATACACAAATTAAAAGTTGATAAACACCTAATTTTCAGGTTTTAAAATTTAAAAATTTAACAAGTATTTTAGACACAAGTTATACTTTGTGTCTAAAATACTTGTTAACTTGATAATTATATCATATTAATGTTATATAAAAAGTTATTACGTATTATGAGCGGTATACTTTATGTATGTCATATCATATGATTTTAGCCCATAAACATGTTATTTCTTATGAAAGTATATAAAACAATTGTTATACTGATCGAACGTTATACTTATTGAAATTATATAATTACATGTTATACATAATGTAATTATATATAATGAACGTTATATAATATGAAAATATATCTAACGTTTATATATATCTTGGCACGCACCCCTTGATTTCCTTTGGTAGGTGTGAGGTTTTTTCCCAGAGAGTTTGTTGAAATTGTTGTTTGAGTTCTTTGTTATTTACAGTAGTGCGGGTGTTTCTTACCAGTTTTTTCTCTCTGTCAACCACCATGTTTAGATCCAGTAACCAGGGCGCATGATCTGAGCCAACAGATGTTATTTGTCGGCATGTTATGGCATCGAATGCTTGTGCGTCATACGAGAAGATGGCTGCATCGAGGATACCGTTGCCTGCACTGTTAGGTCGCGAGGGTAGGCCCGTATGGTGTATGGTGCAGACGTCGGAGTTACATAGGTCGCGGCTGAGTATTCCCGTCCCTTCGTCTCTAATTTGGTTAAGTGCAGTCATTTTAAGGTTTAGGCCCCCAATGGTAATGTTTGAGGCTTCGGTTATGATGTCTTCTAACTCATCATTAAGTGCTGTGACATCGAAGTGCTCTGATCTGTGTGGTATGTATATTTTCTTTAATTTTTAGGTAATCTCCGGTCTGATGATCATAAGTGAGGTTGATAGCGACCCCTTCGATAAGACGGTCTGTTTCTTCTGTACCTCGGGCTACGTCGGTCTGACTCCAGCGCATCCCTCGCATCACGTACATGGCTGTGGTTAGATGTGGCGCAATCAAGTGAGTGATCTTGTCGTAGTTCAGGAGATTCATTCAAATTTTGGAAAAATCTATGCGGCACTCATTGACTACGATTATGTGTGGTTTATGACGGTCGGCTAATGCTTTCAGCTCAAGAAATTTACCTTTGAGTCCTTGCGCATTGAGGTGCAGTATGCGCAGTTTATGATATTGATTTTTTGGACTATTTGTTGAGAATTTTAATAAGGATTTCGTGTTGTAGCTGTAGCTGGTGCAATATTTGTTTCATAGTTGTTTGTAGTTCTTACTCTATGAGTTCTATGCTGTTTTCATTACATTTTATGTTATGTCCGCGTTCATTTAGCTGCACTAGTGGCTGGTACTGTGGTTGTTCTCGGGGTGCCTATTCGGGCAGTGGTGGAAAATACGAGGCGGAAGCTATGTTCGCGTATGAGACATTTTCCTGGCGGTATCTATGTGCTACAAGTCTACGTTCAGCTGCTTCTCTTTATTTTCTTTCTTTTTCTTTGTGTTGTACCATTTGGAGGTCTATTGCCATCTGGAACTTTTCGCATTTTACTTGGTTGGCCCCGTGACATGCTGATGTTGCATGAGTGAAGAGGTAACATCTCTTACATTGCACTACTCTCCTGGGATCATCTTCATATTTCTGAGGCTTTAAACTGAAGGCCCCGAAGTACGCATGCTTTGTTGTTTTCATAAGCTTGCTAATATCTTCGTATGAGTAAGAACCATCAAAGATAAATAGGTGTAAGTTACCTTTGATTGTTTTCATTTTGCTCGGTCTCAAACCAATGCACCTCTCCATTTCTTCAAGGCATGACTCCTTCGTTTCATCGTTAATGTTCGTGTTGAGAACAACTTTCGTCTGGTGAGTCTGTTGAACTTTGGGGATAGGTGCCACGAAACGTAGCCTGTCGTCTAGTTTCCCCAGCTCTTTGATAATTCTTTTCCTTATGTTTGCGGTGTATAAGCGGATCGTGAGGGTTCTTTTGTTTGGCGCCATGACCTGTCTTGCTCCATACTCTGTAGTAATTTTTCTAATTTTGTTCACATATTTCGGATCATTGATTTCTTAACGTTCATTATGATTATGTCAGGGATATGAGTGGATTTTGTGATCCCTCTCATTCGTCGCGGAGTCAGCGTCAGAGTGACGGCGTCTCTCTTTCTCTTTTTGGGTTTCGGTGAGGTGTACGTCACTAAAGCGCAGTCGTCTTCCCTTTCCACTTCGTCGGTGTTCTCATTTTCTGTGGGCAGCGAGGAGAAACGGTTGCTTGTTATTATGCCAGGCTGTAATTGAAGGCCGACTGGGGGTGAGCGATTCTGGTGTCACGTGACTGGTGTCGTGTGCATACGGTGCAGTTTTTGTAGTCGCGGCATTAGGAGCACTGCGTGGCGTTCGGTGGATGAGGTGCCGTGGCTCACTTAGTGGCGGGTTAGTTCTTTTGTATTGAGTCTGGAGCATTTCTTTATATTCCGATATTACTTTGTTTACTATGCCGCATTTTCAGGTAACTTTCTCTTCAGTTTGAAGTCCCGTAATTGGTATGTATTTCACGTTTATTTGTCTGTTGCACTTACGACAGTCTATCTTATTTATTTTACAGAAGTTAATATTGCACGAGTATATACTAATTTTATTTTTACTGTTCATTAGGTGTCCGCTTATGATATTTGCTGAGATTTCCAGAAAACATTTCACAGCACTTGTTTTGTTACACGACCTACAATTTAATTGTTTAATCTTAGTTTGGAGTCCTTGCCATTCATAGAATTTTTCAATTGTATTCGTTTTTGCACAGTAGTAACAGGCCACTGCATATTGTCCTTCGTTATCCGGGGAAAGTTCACTTACACTAACTAATTCATAGCTACTGTTTCTTCTATTGTTTACCTTTTTTTCAGTTGAACTATCCGTGTTTATTTCACTAGTTTCATCTTTTTTCGGAGGGCCTGCGGGCCCTCCCATAGTATTCAAGCCCATATGAGCGCAAGTTAATTATAATTGTCAAAGTCAAAGTAGGTATTTAATTTAATCACTTGTCGCAAAAGATTAGAAACCAATCGTGCGAGATACTGATAGCACATGCTAGCGGCCGTCAGCCGCGGGTCTTTCTGGCTGGCTGCCCGAACCGAAACGTCCAACGGAACTAGATACTGGGAATATGCACAAACGCCATATGGCAGAGGTCTAGGTTCACTGGTTTCTTGCGTTATACTGCGTGGACACGACTTATCACAACGGAGCATAGCTAGAAACTCTTATAAAAACAAAGAAAGGTCCTCAGCATTCTGTGCTGCATGCTATTCTCCTACACCACCGCTGGACAGGAGACTAGACACGAATTTTTCCTATGCACCAATATTTCAACTTGCATTCTTTTCATAGTCACTTTAGCAGCGACACTAACGCCATCTATGAACTAAGTTCTCAACGAGAAACATTTTTCACACCCTTCGGAACTATCCGCTCACCAGGGACCAGAGAAGTCGCTATTAAGCAATCAAATCAATACTATTTGGAGTCTTTCAATACAAATTAAGTATACATGTCAAGTTATTAAAATAAATAAATATCATGGGACAATTGACACCAATTGACCTAGCCCCAAACTAAGCAAAGCTTGTACTATGGACACTAGGCAACGGATAAACATACTTACATAGATAAATAAATACTTGAATACATATTAAACATCCAAGACCCGAGAACAAACATTCGTATTATTCATACAAATATCTGCCCCGGCCGGGATTCGAACCCGGGACCTCAAGCTTCGTAGTCAGGTTCACTAACCACTTAGCCATCCGGCCGTCGAAAAAAACCCGTTAAAATTAAGATAAATATACAAAGGTCAGACAAAAACACACTCAGTCAAACAAACCGCCCCGCGTCATACCCGGCGCAAAAGTGCCCATTACACTCGCCGCGTTGCCGCGTTGAACCGCGATAGACAACCTTTGCACCAGAAACGACCCAGAGCGGGGGTCAAGACCTTTTTCACGAAGACGGCGCCCCACTTCATTAAAAAAAGTTTTGCCTCGGAGCCCCAACAACCGGTCGTCTCCACCGCCAGTGGGACGAACAAATAGTTTGCGAGCGCGGAGTATTTCTCGCGTTTTTTTATGGCTGCCAACTCAGCAGCCGCTCCCCCCGTTCTTGAGGTGCGCAGAAGCAAAAGTACTGACGCACGTGGCGTCCCAGAGCAAGCACTTTCACTTTTGCCAGGGTACTAGGGTCAAGCCATCAGGTCGTTTGCCATCTGATCGACTAAGACCAGAAGGCTTCAGCACGCAAGGGACGCCAGCTGACACCAGAGCCCTGCGGACGATATCATTTAGAGCGTGATGGCGCGGAAATCTCCCCGCACAGCGGCAACAACTCAAAGCGTGGTGCCCGCTTCTCTCCAACATCGAGCTACAGATGCATAAATGAGGTTCACAAACATCGCAGCCCAGGCGGAGCGCCACAGCCACCCGCAAAGAGTCGTCGTCGAGGAGTGTTCCCAGATGTGGGGAAGGAAGCGCATGCAGCCACGCACCAGACTCTGGCCTGGACACCGCATTAAGCCTCGCCTTATCCACACCCACAGCTCTCTCCAACAGACCATCGAAAACCCGCCTCACCCCCACATCGTCCCACGAACGTTGAAGGTGTATATCCTTAGGCTCTGGAGAACCCGGGTTGAGAGTCAACCAGGCCGTCCAAGCATCAGAAGCATACGGTATGGTAGCCTTGCAATCATCTAAAGAGAAAATGTCAGTTACAAGGTCCACGACCCCAGCCGCCGATGCCAAGAAGGCCGGCATGCTAACGTCCCGCGCGTGCCATATGCCCAAGCCACCGTTTCTAACGGACAGAGAAGCGAGATCCCATTGGTCCGAATTGAGGGAGACATTCAATAAACACTCAACCGTCTCGCTCAACACCGAGTCAAATGAATCGATTTGCGTGGTGCACAACCAAGTTGGAACCGTGCGCAGAAAATAGGTCAGCCTGGGAACTGCAAAGCAGACGCGCACCAAAAGCAAGGCCACGTGGGCCGGAAGATCTTTGAGCCGTTCTTTAGCATTCAGAAGAAGCTGCCGCCTGCTTTCAAAGGCTTCAGGAATAGCGTCCTGAAAAAGTTTGGAGTCTTTTTGTATTTTTTATTTCCCAAGTTTTGTCCCAAGTTTATTACAGTATAGTAATATTTACCCAATGGAAGATTCCTAACATCAGACACTTTTTTCACCATGCTCCCGCTGAACTGTCCTGATAACCCTGGTCCAGAGTTCGATGACGAGGAAAAGACAGAATTCTTAGCTACCCACTTGAGTCTCAAGTCTCAATGTACCACTAGCAATCTATTTATGCTTAAAGCCCACATCGAATATGTGGAAATTGAAGTAAACAGGCTGCAAAACTTACCCCTCACGGAACCGCATCTCGCAACGCAAACGAGATTAAAGACCTGCTGAAAGGCATCCAAATCCGACCCAAAAAAAGATTCTGGCACCATCGATATATACTTACTAGATATCGCAATCCGAACACTCCTTGTGTTACACTGCTTTGCACCTTGTACTGTCAAAGGTGTCGTGGAACCCGCGATTCCACGAAGTAATAGTTAACAGACTTCATGTAGTAATACCTTTATCTTTTTTGTACTGGCAATTTGAGAGATTGACAGTTGATAATTTTTAGGTTGGTAAGGTAATGAGACAGTACGTTACGAAATTTGAATGTAGTGTGTGCATGGAGAGGAGAAGAGTTGCTACTCTTGATAAGAAGAAAGCTGTGAGTCTGTTCCATATTAATTACCTTATATCGAGCCATCCATTTAACATTACCTGTGTTGTGCAGAATTGTACTTATAATACGTACTCTTGCAAGCGCCGTTGTTAGCGCATTACTTAACAGTACAACAATACGTTCCTAACTGAAGGCGCGTATTGGAACAAGGAGGCGTAAGGAGAGATCGAGGGGTGGAAATGGTGGATCTCCCGGGATCCTTATGGATCCCGGTATCTTCTGTATTATTGGTACAATTGTGTCACTACCATTAAGCCAAGGAGATACAAGTAGTCACCCGATGACTTCATAATCAAACTGTACCGTGATGCGGAGCATATATATATATATATATATATATATATATATATATATATATATATATATATATATATATATAATATTCTGTAAATGATTGATACGGATATGAGCAACCATGTATTATATTATGTAATAAACCGAGTTACATCCTCATATGTAGTGGTTGAATTATTCTGACTCCTACCCAGGCGTCAGGCTCACCATGCTCCACTACATATTTTGGTGGAGATGCGGTGAAAAAAAAAACTGTAACAGTGCGCTGAAAAAAACTCAGTACTACCCACATATCTACAAAAATCTAATAAGCATGATGGGGCAATAATGGGCTTATTATTGTCTTAGTTTATCAGACAGTCAATTCCTTTAAATAAATAAATATTGAAAATAAATATTATTCATTGTAGTTGTAACTGTACCAAAAAATTAACTAAATTAATGCTAATTGGTGTCATTAAAAGTAATAAGTAGCTATAGAAAATTAACTGATAAAATATAAATAATTGGGAAGCAAGACCATTCTTTGCCGTTGGGAGGCCTGCCCTACTGGCAGGGTTAGGTCTGCATCTGGTGGCAATATGGGTGATGGTATGCCAGTGGTGGTGGTATTGTTTTTGTATATATGTTACTAGATAAAGGCTTGATGCATACCAATGGGTTAAGAATGTACTTGCTTGCTATGTAGGAACAGACTAGGTAGCTTGGGAAAAGTTCATGTGGTAGCTCGCATCCCTTGAACTGGGCACCTGGTTTATTCCCCGCAGCAACACTGAGAGGGGCGCTGGGCGCCCAAAGGAATTGGATTCTATTTCTCTCAGGCACATAAGCAGCCAGGACTCGCCACCATAAACACTCATGGTGCCCAGCAGCTGGGTCCGCCTCTGTGCGTGGGGGTGAAGTGGGTGACATACAGACCAGAGCTGCGACTTAATGACTAGTCACAACGGGGGATAACTGCACATTGAGATCTACTCACTCATAGATTAGATGTTGTTTGCTGCACGGGGTTACCATGGATAGCCTATCCTCGGCTCTTAGTGCTGTTTAGGTAGGAATTTCGAGTGGAAAGCGATATGATTAGCAAATCCCGCTGTATTTCACAGAACAATCAGGAGCAGCAATTACTACATTACAGCATAGCAATGTCCTTAATGATGCGGTAGGTAAAGGTTGAGACATCGCATTGACGTGGTAATGTCTTTGTTGCGGTGTTGTGTATGTTGATATGATTGCCGCGTTGGTTTTTTTACGTCCTCAGTGTATCTATGCGAGGACCGAGATACTTACACCGAAATTGATTCGCCGATCATGATCGCACAGTTAATGCGTAAAGTGGTCGGTTCGGGCATGTTCTTGTCCTGGAAGTGGGCACACGAGCCCCCTCACCTTTGCGAACCATGAATCAAAGTACTCGTGGCTTGACGAGTTATAATATTACAATTATACAATGCCTACGCATGAGTACGGCCACAAATCTACAATTAAGTGAAGTTATCGGGAACCCTTGGCTTATTGTACACAATGATAACCATTATAATATTCTGGTATCATCCATCCTGCAATGTTTGTTTATTTGTTTTCAATAAAATTATTATTCCCCTTGATGGCGGCCTTAAGGCTTGGGCCAATGTCAGTTGCGATGACAGGGTTGCGGTTGATTCTGCAGAACGCCAACAGTTTGACAGCAGCAAGAAAATAATTTTGAAAATAAAAATAAAAATAAATCCTTTTCCGCCGAACGCTGTTGCAGGAGTCACGTCACACTACGACAAAGACAAAACATGTTATTACTACTTACAACTATAGTCTTATGTTATTAGAGGAAATAAAATCACACAGGATGATAATAAAAGGAGAATAAACATAACGAAGGAGGGATTTAAAGTTAACAGGGCGAGGAATGTAAGGAGGGAGGAGGTCATACAAGGAGGATGACAGTTTCGAACATTCGAAAAATAAATGATCCAAGCAGCCTTCGTCTAAACCACATTCACACAAAGAGTTATCTTTCACACGAATCTTGTGGAGGAAAACAGGAGTACAAGAGTGGCCCAGTCTCAGTCTGCATATTGTTGACGTAGTTGCTTTATTAGCGGCACGGAATTTAAAGAACCAGGGTTTGACGGGAACATTGTCTTGAACATCAGAGTAGTGAAGTCCTTTCATCTGACTAGATCTTGTCCAGTGAGCAAGCCAATCCGAGTCCAGTCGCTCCTTAGCAAGGGAGGTCAAATCGTGGGTTTTCAATAAAAGAAAATACGATTGGTTGACATTGACAGGTTAGCAGAATTCCAACATTGTTGTTTTATTCAATTTGCCGTTCCCGGAGAGGTAAAGGTAACAGTTTCATACAGTAATGTCGGTCGACATTTCGACACTGACAGCTGAAACAACCTTACTTTTATTAGTGTATCTGTGGTGTATCTTTCTTTACAGGTTGAGAAAGGTCTGACACACTCGTTATTATAACACCATTACAGGCTATTAAGGTATATTTGTCTTTATTTTATGAATGTTGAATAAGTATGTCATGCCGTGCCGAATTTCAGGGGGGGGCAATCGGATCGTCTATCCGTCAACTTTAACTACTTAATTTGATTGCCTATTTAATCGATATAAAGGAAAAACGTTAGATTTAAAGCACTTAGATTAGGCCTCCTTAAAGTGGGGCCCACGGATCCCTTAAGGGTCCATAGCATGTGTATCAGAAGTCTCTAGGAGGTCAGTCTGTAAAAATATTTAGTAAGTTATTGTGTAGTAAACGTGTTCAATCCGTGAATCCAATAGTATTCAATACGTAATATTATCGCTTAGGCGCTGCGCGAAGGTTCTATTTATTATTACTACAAATAGGCCTTTTTTCGTTTCCAACAATATTTTTGACAGGGATCGTATATAAAAGGAGTCCGTGACTGCATTAAGTTTAGGAAACCCTGACTTAGATTCACCGTGTGGGAGTGTATTTTATGACTGACAAACAAAACTGTCATGCGTACTTATCGTGTCTAAAGGGCGTAAAGTGCATGACTTATTAAGAGCCCTAGATAGGGCCCTAATTTCCTCGTCGGCCCTGAAGATAGTGTGCGGTCGCCGTAGTGAAGGTAGTTTGAAACGATCTATAAAAAAAAATATATACCCATAGACAACCTGCCTTATTTCGAGGTCTTTGACTTAGCCTTTGGCAGATTCGTATCGACCCAAAAGAAAAAAAAAACCGAAACCGTTATTCAGCTCGATTGTTATTGTGGGCGATATACGATTGAATATAGAAAGGATTTCGTTGAAATTACTTACCTGCTTCTATATGCAGTGATCAAATGTTGGAAGCTACGAATAGTTTGAGCAACGGCTATCTAGTACGCTTGTAAATCGTCGAAAACTCGAAGTCAAGTATTCGTAGTAAATGCCGCCGGTAAGGGCTACCGTTTATAATTACGTACTGAGACTTTTAGTATAATAAGTAATGTTATTCGTTACAGTCGACATCCTGTTACGTACGTCTTAGCGTTCTCTGCTAGATATAGCGGGAATGGCAGAAAACAGGTAGAAGCAAGGATCAACTCTTTCGGTTAAGACATCATGGAGCAAGTCCTGCATAGACAGCTGCAACTCTATTTATCAAAAGTAGAGGAGTGCAAACGACAGGCCGAAGGACTACTCCAGCAGGAGACAATACAGTATGAGGAAATAATAGAAAAGAAAATAAGCTTGAAAATCTATCATGACCGGCTAACTCATACATTTGAGAAATACCTGCAGATGTTAGCAACTCCACCTGAGGTGTTTATGCAACAATGCATCGAAGTCCAGGCAACGGCTGAAGAGACATTAATAAATATTGAAGTCCTAGTCCAAACTCAGGAACAGATAAAAAAGGTCCAACCGACAACGTCAACAGCAGTGACGCGTCTTCCCAAATTGTCACTACCCAAATTCAATAGCAATGTCCTTGAATTTACAGAATTTGGGACAGGTTCGAGTCCAGCATCGGTAATCAAACTCTGAATGATGTTGACAAATTGACTTATCTCTTGGGTTGTCTCAGTGGAACGGCTTTAGATACGATCCGGGGGCTGCCGACGACAAATTCAAATTACAATATAGCTGTTAAAGCGCTACAAGACCGCTTCGGCAGCAAGACCTTGACCCTGGATGCACATTTCAAAGCACTTTCAGAATTGAAAAGGGCAAATGACTCTGCTGAAAGTTGTAGGTTCACACTGAATGCCCTTAAAAAGAAACTACGCATATTGAAGAATTTAGGTGAAGACGTTAACAGTAATCACCTTAGGGTTGTTATCATGAGCAAGTTCCCTGAGCGTATTCTGTATGAGGTCAATGTTCTAAACGGAATCGACAGCAATGCTGAGAAGACGATGCAAGGCCTTGAACGCATCGTTACGGCCATGGAACTTGCAAACGAAGGAACTAAGGTGAAGGCAGAGACGAAGGATACTGCAACGACAGAAGCTCTTCGTATTAGAGTAGCAAGGAAGCGGAAAAATGAAGCTGCAGATACGGAAACCGGCCAGCAGGCGAAACGTAAGCCTCAACAGCATCCTTGGGCTAGCTCTAGACAGGCTAGAGTGCCTGTAAGACCTGACAAAAGAAAAAGCATTTCCATTGCACCAAGACACACAAAAAGGGCTAAATATGAAATTATCTGCGTCTTCTGCACAGGAGAACATTACAGTTACCTGTGTAAACAAGTAACATCCATCAAGGATAGAAGGAAGAAATTGTCAGCGGCGTCAAGATGTTTCAATTGTTTCGGTGTCGGGCACTATGCTAACTCCTGCCGGTACCGCCAAACCTGTGCCTTCTGTGGAGGGAGTCACAACCGTGGTCTATGTCCACGGAATGGTGAGAGCCTTCCTAAACACAAAAAAATCGAGACACATACGTACAATTATAACAACAGTTATCCCTTCTTACAGACGGCAACAGTGGAAGTAAAGGCAGGAGGCAGGACAAGCAGAGGTAGAGTGCTGTTAGACAGTGGTAGCCAACGGTCGTACATCACAAGTAATCTGGCAAGCAAATTAGATATTAAGATTGATGGAGAAGACCTGCTGTTGGTGTACACATTTGGCGCAGAAAAACCAAAGGAAGTGCCAAGTTCCTTTACAAACATAACATTGAAGACTAAACGGGGCATTGAAAAATTGATTCGAGTCAATATTGTTCCTTATATAACATCAAGAATACCAATACCTGACACATCTAACCTACCAGTAGACATTATTGCAGATGATGATGATTTAGGTGAATCAATTGATTTGTTAATTGGTAACGATTATTACTTTTCCTTCATACATAATGAGACTGTTAGGTTAGATGAAAACCTTTATGTAATAAATACTGATTTTGGCTGGATTGTATCTGGTAATTTGAAAAGCGACCCACCAACAAAAAATACGCTATTTGTTCTAACATACTGTCATTGCCATGAACATAATATGTATTTTAGCGAACCTGATCTTCCTTTGCAAAATAGAGACATGAAGTTTCTCTGGTCACTTGAGAGCATCGGAATAACAGATTCTCCAAAAACCACAATAGACGAAGAAGCGATAGAACATTTTAATAAAACTGTAAAATACAAAAAGGGCAGATATTTAGTAAAATGGCCTTGGACTCAGTCACCACCCGACCTACCAACCAATTACGGACTTGCTTATGGTAGATTAAAGGGTCTACTGAACAGATTGGATCCTGACACTTTGCAAGAATATGACAAAATCTTAAAGGAGCAGTTGAACATGAACATCATCGAAAAAGTCGTTAACCCTGGGAATGCTTATCATCAGACAACTCCTCCGGTACATTACTTAGCACATCACATGGTAAAGCAAGATGGCAAGAGGGGAAGAATTGTGTATGATGCGTCAGCAAAACTTAAGGATCAGAAAGGACTTAACGAATGTATGTACAGATCGCGTCAGAGAAAAGGAACCCCTCTGTGTGACACGTGACAGATCAGTCTGGCTCTGCGGTTAACTATCGCGAGCTCTGAGACAAGTGCATCAAAGGGAGGGCTCGGGTTCAAATCCACTTTTTGTTTTATTTATGTTTTTGGTTTATTTATTTTTTTGTAGTATTTTTCTGATCATTTAAATAAGTTGAAAAAAAAAGATATTGATCATTTATATTTTTTAACCACATTTGAATTGATACGATCTTCGGTGGTGTGAGTGAGACAAGAGAACCTTAGTAATAATATTCGAATACGATCCGAATTGTGTAGGTAACAATTGTTTTATTGTTATTCCACGAGCGGACACCAACTCATAATTCTTATATCATTCAATACTCGCATTGCAAGTTACATTCACATTCACAGTCCATTTTTACCAAGCGGTGAATGACAACTATCAAAAATATCTCTTTTAAATGTAACAAATTTCCCCTATCGAAATCCTCGGAATCGAACTCGGTTCACTGCGAGCAGCGCACAGGTCGAACACTTCGATTTGCCGCTAGGCCATTTCAATACCTGACGATGGTCGCAAAATTAATAGTTGCTAGTTGCGTGCCATTGTCATTAGTATTCAGTAGATATGCACCAAGCGCCAAAGCAAAGACAACCTTATCGCACAGTAAATAGCGACTTTCAAAGAAGCAGCGACTGTAGATATACTGAGTTCTAACTTTGTTTTTCGTATTGAGACTTTGAGGGTGGCAGATATTTACTTAATCTTTGCATCCTGTTCTAGCTAATGCGTATAGATATGAACAGATAGATTACGTTTATGGCCGATTGTTGCATCACCTTATTGTAACTTCAGAGAATTATCGAAGACTGCTGTATTAAACTGCTACTTAAGGTTGAATGTAGGATAATACACTTTATGAGTCCCATTTACTAACCTGAGGGTATATTTTTAACGAAATTTACAAATCGTTACGTTTCGTGTCGATCTCCTTGTGTGAATATCTCCACGTTGTAATATTGTCCGATTTATTAAGTTCACGAAAAGCTTTTATTATTTCGATTAACAACTTTTTTGAAGGCTATAATTGTTGTTCTCTGGGAACAAGAATTACATATTTTATAAAGAAAATAGCACGGGATATGAACGTAACGGTAAATTTGAAATAATAATATTTATTGTTGAAATATTTCTGACCAATTGCACTTTTCTTGTATGTATTTCTAATATTATTGTTTTCTTTTATACAGAGAAAAACAGATCGATACAAAGCAAAGGTATCAAGCGACGGGTTATGTGAAATGTGATCTGAAACTTTTGGGTGTCCCTCAGAACAGTTCGACGATATCTACACGCGGCGAATATCCATAATTATAATCCGGCCAGAAAAATTAAGCTTACTGACGATCACCGCACCAACAGAGTAAACTTTGCCACTCGTTACTTAAATTTCGACTGGGAAAACGAAATAGTTATATTTACGGACGAAAAGTGCTTTAAGTCAGACATGGATGGCCGAAAAATTTTGTGGAGATGAAGTCGGGAGCGGGGAGAGGTATAACCCCAACAACGTGTTAGATCTCAGAACAAGCAGGTGATTAACACTAGGTAAATAATAATAGAATCTTTTTACAATGTTTGTGTAATTAACACATTTATTTAAAACTAGCTTATGCCCGCGACGTCGTCTGCGCGGACCTAGGTTATTGCGCGGTGGCGTCCTCTACCTGAATAAAAAGTATTCTATGTTGATCCTTAGGGCTTAAATTATCTCTACACCAAATTTCATCAAATTCAGTTGAGCGGTTTCGACGTGAAAGCGTAACAGACAGGCAGACAGACCGACAGACAGAGTTATTTTCGCATTTATAATATTACTAGCATATGCCCGCGACTTCGCTTGCGCGGACCTAGGTTATCGCGCGGTGGCGCCCTCTACTGGAACAAAAAGTATCCTATGTTGATCCTTGGGGCTTAAGCTATCTCTATACCAAATTTCATCAAAATTGGTTCAGCGGTTTTAACGTGAAAGCGTAACAGACAGACAGACAGACAGACAGACCGACAGACAGACAGACAGAGTTACTTTCGCATTTATAATATTAAGTAGGGATACGTTCAAGGCGTGTATTTAATATTATTTTGAAGTTTTCTTAGATCACCATGTTGAAACATATTTTAAAAGGTTTGAATGTTTTAGGTTACCTACTGGGGATGGATGTCTTCAATGGGACCAGGCGAGCTAGTGGAAATAGGCGGCCGCATGAACAGTGAGCGATATCTTGAAGTGTTAAAGGACGTAATGCTGGCGTCAGTGCGTGTGGCTTATCCTGAAGGACAAATTTACCTGGTTCACGATAATTCTTCAGTGCATAAGTCCAAAATCGTCAGAGACTGGCTAAATTACCAAAAAAACATAACGGTGTTTGAATGGCTGACTAAAAGTCCGGACGTAAATCCAATAGAAAACTTGTGGGGTCAGATGGTATTGAATTGGGACTCCAGTGAGATAAGATCTAATAAGAATTTGGATAATGAGGTAAATAAAACATGGGAACTGTTGTGTAATAGTGATACATGTTTCAATGTGGTTTCGAGCATGAAAACACGGCTTCAAGAAGTAAAAGACAGTGAGAGCTATCCTCTCCGTTACTAAAAGTAACATTAATAACTAACCAATAAAACAGCATTAGAATGAAAGAGCAAGTGTTAAAATTCCTATGAAGTGTTATAATTCCTATTATTGTTATTTCGTAGTTGATCAATAATAAACAGACCTTTATTATGATCAGTCAAATTACCCTTGTTGACGAGTCATTTGTTAATGATGCACCATCTGACCTCACATAGGTATTGTTTTTAATGTGTTATGTCAAAAAAGGTTATCAGAAACTGTGATAAAAGAGAAAGATGTAAATTGCTATACTATAATAGTTCAGCATGGTGGTTCTTTCTCAGTAATCACAGCGACAATTAATGTTAACAGTCTAAAATAAGTGTTGTTTTTATAAATTAATATGATGTATGCGAAAGCAAGTGTTCTATTAGTAAATTTAGTTGAATTCAAAACCTAAGTAAATAATCATATTTTAACACAGATTGAAAACTGTATACCTATACCTACTGACCCCGAAATCTATGGATAAATAAACAAATATTGCGTTTGCAACATGCCTATTTTTTTTATACCTCATGCCTACTTTAACAAAGATCTCTAATATTAATCAACGGCAGGTGATTAATAAAAACAAAAAACAAAAACAAAAAGATCTCAAGCCGCAGGGGCTTGAACTGAGAACCTTAGTATGACGAGGCAGGTCGAAGCCAACTATCTATCCACTAGACCAACTGGCTTCCTACGTAACGTGACAAAAATATTGAACGCTTTGATGTCATTACCAAAGGGGGGTTCCTTTTCTCTGACGCGATCTGTACAGAGGACCATCAATGTTACAAGAACTAACATCACTGATCCTAAAGTTTAGGACAAACAAGATTGGTATTGTGGCAGACGTTGAAAAGGCATTTTTGCAGATTGGATTACAAGAACATGACAGGGACGTTACACGATTCCTATGGATAAAAGATCCGAGCAAACCACTGTCAGAAGATTACCTTATTCATCTTAGGTTTTGCAGAGTACCATTTGGTATATTTGGTATTATTTCAAGCCCATTCTTGTTAACAGCATCCATACGCTATCAAATGGCTAAAACGAACCCACAACTGCTATCAAAAATAGCAGACAAATGTTATGTTGACAATCTGGTCACAGGAGCAGCATCCCAAACCGAAGCATACGAATTGTATGAAGAAACTAATAAGACATTTGAAGAACTGTCTATGAACATAAGAGACTGGAACTCAAATGAAGAAACATTTCTACAAACAATTCCTAAAACACAACAGGCGATAAAAGCTGACGTGACTAAGGTGCTTGGACTTATGTGGAATTTGAAATGGGATACACTGCAGTTAAATATCAAGGGAAACTTACTAAATAAACAGAAAATCAAGAGCACAAAGGATAAAAGAGAAGTTTTGAGCGTTGTCGCGTCATTATATGATCCCTGTGGATACGTGTCGCCCTTGATCTTGCCAGCAAAGATACTATTTCAGGAAATATGCAATTCGAAATTGAAATGGGATACTGAACTCTCAGATGAATTGAAAGCAAAATGGGAAAGAGTGGCCGCAAGACTTAAACTAGCAGAACAAGTTGAAATACCACGGTTTGTTGGTTTGCCACAAAGCAAAAATGTAAATATGAATTGCATTGCTTTACAGATGCTTCAAAAGATTCATTTGCCGCGGTGGTGTATATCAGATCATATGATGGGAAACAGTCGAAGATATCATTGCTCATGTCAAAGGCAAGAGTGACACCGTCAGAAAACAAAGACAACTTACAAATACCAAGACTGGAGTTACTTGGCTATGTTTTCGGAAGCAGGCTGTTGAAATATGTCAAAAACGCACACGAGCTTCCCATTGAAAAAGAATATCTCTGGACGGACAGTCAAGTCGTTTTGAGTTGGATGCGATCTAACAAATTGCTACCTCCATTCGTCGCAAGACGGATCTCTGAGATTCAGCAAAACAAATCGGCAGAATTCTGTTACATCGATACGACACAAAACCCAGCCGACGTTGCAACTAGGCCAGATTTATGGTCACAAAAGGTCAATTTATGGTTTCATGAACCGCCATTTCTTTCACAAGACGAAAGTTACTGGCCTAACAACAGACACTTCAAAGGGTGTCACACGCTAGTGGCCGGGGATAGTCTGGACACAAATAGTCCAGATGGGAGTGAAATAGGTGTGGACGTTATGAACGATGAACAGAATATATCCATAGATGAAGTCGAGGCGACACAGGAGACACAAGAAGGTGCACAAATAAATGATTTAATCGATTGTAACCAGATAATGAGCAGTGATACCCAAGCTATCAAAAAGATACAGGAAACATTTTTCACTGAAGAAGTCAAGGGAAAAGTGACTCATCTGTCTAGAAATTTGGGCTTATTTCTGGACGTTGATGGCGTCTTAAGATGTAAGGGTCGAATGGGCAACACCGATTGGACTTACGATAAAAAACACCCAATCCTAATACCCAAAGGTTGTCAACTTACTAATGACATAGTCCGGAAGACACACGAGACAAATTATCACGTGGGCGTACCACACACACTGAGCTTAGTTCGCCAGCAATATTGGATACCTGGAGGAAGAGCTGAAGTACAACGAATACTGAGAAAATGCCCCCAGTGCATCAAACACGGAGGTGGACCGTACCATCTGCCACATGCACCAGCACTGCCAGCGGAACGAGTAAGCTACAGTTCACCATTCACGTATACCGGAATCGATTATTTCGGACCGGTGTACATAGACGAGGGCAAGGGTCCTGAGAAGAGGTGGATTTGTCTTATGACCTGCTTGGCAATCAGAGCCGTTCATATGGAAGTTGTCCAGGACTTGACTGCGGAAGAATGCATTATGGCACTTAGAAGATTTGTATCTACGAGAGGGGCACCCACACTCATAGTGTCGGACAATGCGTTATATTTCAAACTCAGCTCTGAAGTCTTGAACAGTGAACTCTGTAACAGTAACCAGATAAAATGGAAGTTTATTCCCAGTCTCGCCCCGTGGCATGGCGGTTTTTATGAGAGAATGGTGGCCTTGGTTAAACATTGTATGAAACGGACGTTGGACAAACAGTTGCTGAACGATTCTCAACTTTTAACGGTTGTGAAGGAAATTGAAGCCATCATAAATACAAGACCCTTGACCAACGTGGGTTCTGACCTAGACAGCATTCTAAGACCGGTGGACTTTCTAACTCTGGGCAGATGTTTGAATTTGAAAATACCACAAGATAAAGAAACGCAGTATGAAGGCACACTAACGAGACAAAGCTTAGTGGAAGGCTGGAGAAAAGGTCAGATGTTGTTGGAACATTTCAAAGGAATGTTCATAAACCAATATTTAGTAAACCTACGAGAAAGATATCAACATACTCACAAACAACCAAGGATTAAATCACACCGGGTGCCACGAATCGGAGATTTTGTACAAATCAAGGGAGAGTCAAAGAATAGGATAAACTGGAAAGTAGGAAAAATCACACATTTGTTTGAGGGACCGGATGGCCAGCACAGAAGCGCAAGAGTCCGAGTTGGTAATAGAGTTTTCTCTCGATCGATCGGACACCTGTACCCTCTTGAAGCTGACGATAACGGTGAAGCTCTGGGCGTGAGTGGAGGAAATGAATTAGCACCAGACTCAAGTCGAATTGGAGTGATTGAGGGCAACATTACGAATAATTCCACACAGGATCTTCAAGTTCAACCAATAATCTGTGGGACTGATACGCCTGCAGAATCACAAGACCCCAATGACTTGGGTCTAACAGAATGTGTATCTGACACCGCTGAACAAGAAATTGTCGCGCCCGAGGCATATGAGCAGCAAGGGGATATGATACTTCCGGAGGTCCAGGAAATTGTACATGGAGTACATGAAGAAGCACCCGCAGCGAGGCAGGAGGGACTTACTGAGGAAACTGCCGAAGATAGACCGAGGAGGCAAGCGGCTATTAGAGCGCGGGAAAAGATTGTGCAATGAACACGCAATCTGGCCGTGCTGTTCTAACGCTTCGGCGGCGGGAGTGTCGTGGAACCCGCGATTCCACGAAGTAATAGTTAACAGACTTCATGTAGTAACACCTTTATCTTTTTTGTACTGGCAATTTGAGAGATTGACAGTTGATAATTTTTAGGTTGGTAAGGTAATGAGACAGTACGTTACGAAATTTGAATGTAGTGTGTGCATGGAGAGGAGAAGAGTTGCTACTCTTGATAAGAAGAAAGCTGTGAGTCTGTTCCATATTAATTACCTTATATCGAGCCATCCATTTAACATTACCTGTGTTGTGCAGAATTGTACTTATAATACGTACTCTTGCAAGCGCCGTTGTTAGCGCATTACTTAACAGTACAACAATACGTTCCTAACTGAAGGCGCGTATTGGAACAAGGAGGCGTAAGGAGAGATCGAGGGGTGGAAATGGTGGATCTCCCGGGATCCTTATGGATCCCGGTATCTTCTGTATTATTGGTACAATTGTGTCACTACCATTAAGCCAAGGAGATACAAGTAGTTACCCGATGACTTCATAATCAAACTGTACTGTGATGTGGGTGTGGTGTTGTATATATATATATATATATATATATATATATATATGTATGTATATATATATATCCACCACTACATATGAGGATGTAACTCGGTTTATTACATAATATAATACATGGTTGCTCATATCCGTATCAATCATTTACAGAATATATATATATATGTATAACTCGATTTATTACATAATATAATATATGGTTGCTCGTATCCGTATCCGTATCAAATGATTGATACGGATATGAGCAACCATGTATTATATTATGTAATAAACCGAGTTACATCCTCATATGTAGTGGTTGAATTATTCTGACTCCTACCCAGGCGTCAGGCTCACCATGCTCCACTACAAAAGGACTTTAGTATGACTTTGACATTCATGAGTGGCGAACGGACTAGTTTTTGATTGAGACTCCGAATGTAAGCGTGAACCTGCACGTAAGTAACAATTCACTACTTAAGTAAGTAAAATTACATCTCGTTCAAGTGATTACGCAACTAATAATACCACAATAAAAACATTTTTTTTTTATAAATTCGGTTTTTTTTTTTTAATTTCCATGTTACCAATATTTTATTTCTTTAATTTTTTTTTCTTTTTTTTAAATAAGACGTCACGCCATCTTACAATCATAGACTAAAAACGTGCAGACGTTCCGTTCCTATTCAGAATTGGTTGTAGGTAAAAAATTGCATTCCGGGACTGCGTCGTCAACGTGACAAAATGTCCAATGGACGTATTGTTTAATGGTCATAAAGTACGAGTGTCAAAACGTACAAATGTCAAAACGTATAAAACGAAATTGCCAAAATGTTTTGGTGAAAAATAATCTCATTGTTAAAATGTATGTGAGTCAGAGTGTATATATTACAAAATGTCCAAATCATTAATTAATTGTCTCTGGGTCAAAAAGTAAAGATGTCAAAATGTCCAAACGCCATAATGATTTAGTAAGAATTTGAATAAGTACCAAAAATATATTACTTAAAGAGCAAATAACAATATGATTAGCATGTTTCCCAAACGTAACGCCACCTATTTTTAACATAACTGTAACTTCCTGTGCCCAAATGGTTGTCTGCATGAGATCGCTTTTATCCATACTAATATTATAAATGCGAAAGTGTGTTTGTATGTTTGTGTGTTTGTATGTTTGTCCCTCTTTCACGCCGCAACGGAGCGACGGATCGACGTGATTTTTGGCATAGAGATAGTTTATGGACCCGAGAGAGACATAGGCTACTTTTTATCCCGGAAAAATGCACAGTTCCCGAGGGAACAGCGCGCGATAACCGAATACCGCGCGAGTAGAGCCGCGGGCAAAAGCTAGTATTTTATATGTTATTTTGTGATAGTAACTAATTTTTTTTTACATTAGCTTATTTACACTAACAATAATGATACATAAAAATATATAAAAATAAAAATATATAAAAAAATATATATAATAATATATATAAATTGGTTAAAGAATGTCCCGTAGTTCAGCGTGCCTGTTGAACCTTTTCCATTCGGTTCGGTCTGATCCAGAAATGGCCAAGTATCTTAATTCGTCATCGTTACATCTAAAAAGACTAGAACTACCTGGATGTCGCGAGTTCTTGTATTGCGACGTCAGTACGCCGACCCCCAGACCGTTCGTAACCAAAAGCTTTCGCAAGACAGTTTTTGACAGTCTCCATTCCTTAAGTCACTCAGGGGCTAACACAACAGCCAAACTTGTGGCTCAACGTTGTGTCGGTTAGTAGTCTCAAAAATGTGTAGGTTAAGAAATTCTTCTTCAGCTCCCCATATTTTCTTGAAAATTCCATTAAATCCTTTCTCCAATCCTGATTTCCTTCCATTTCCTGTTCCTCGTGCTGCCGTAGGCAATTTTGATTGTAAAATCCATAGGAAAGCGCTGAAGTTTCCTGAAATATAAATTTATTTGAAATAACTCTATTGATATCCTAGATATAGCATTCTTGTTAAAAATACAAGTTAGATTTGAGTAATTTTGCTTTAATCTCATCCTAATAGTGACTCTGATACAGCATAAATAGTTTAAGTTCTGATAAGGCACTCAAATGATTCAAAACTAGTCATCTTTCAGTTTGAAAATTTTAACCCGAAGGCTGAAATTTTGTAAATAATTGTTTATTATTTATAATCAAAATCTTTATAAATTCCATGCCTTCTAACTTAGTGCAGTATGTCTATACAATAAATATCTAAAGAAACTCTATAGATTTTGATCAGGGAACGAAGTGAAATTTTCAGTAGTGTAAAATTTTGCCGGTTGAATAATTTTTATGATTAAGCTTAGATTCTTGGTTTCGTTATAAATCTGTTCTTTATGCAGTGCATACACTATAATTTAATATAAATTACCTCATACAATTGACCAAATAAATCACAATTAACGTTTGAAAATTTCCTTACTATGAAATATTTTGCTTAAGAATTTTCCACTATTAGATTTGTCTGTAAGTATGAAATTCTTATTAGGTTCTTACCTAAAAACGTCATGAACAATTATAGGAGTAAAACTGTGTCGTTCCAATTAGAATTTCTTGTCATCCCATAATAGTGTGAAAAATTAACCTATGAATGGAAACGCTTTTGGTCCACAATTTCTTGGATTCTATCTGAAACATAAAAATAACTTTAGTACATAATAGAGTATGCTATTTTACACTAAGAAAATGCACTTTACCAGTGAAACAACTTTTCTTTAGAAAATAGTCATAACAAAACGGTTTGAACAAAACATAAACTATACTCTGTCTTGGCGTAACATTTTTCCATCGTTGAAAGGGTTTTGCACTGAACTAATACTTGATTTTGGTAGTTTAGGAATCTAACCAGTAGTTTCAATAATTACAATCACATTCTATTTTGTAATTTAATATCAAATCCTGGCCAAACAGGCGAGTAAAGTTTACTTGACAACAGCTGATTCGAACTGTCTGAGACACTGTATTAGTAGGCACAGATGCAACTAGAAGCTGGTTTGTTTAGGAATTTCATATATTTTTTGTCCAAAAGTCAATATTTAATTGTTATTATAAATAATTTAAATTCAAATTATGTAACATTTTGTTTTTATAAAGTTTCCTAACATGAAAATTTTATAGCCAATAAGAAACTTGATATTTAGAGACGGCCAATAAGAAACTGATATTTAGAAACAGCCAATTAGAGATCGAATTTAATACAATAGGCTTGACCAAGATGGAGTCTATAAAAATTGCCAATTTTGCTTTTCCCACTTTTTAGGGTAACTCTTTATAATTCGACGAGCTTTTCTTTGGCTAGCCCTGTTTATATATTTATTCATTTATCTGTTCATTTCTCTATTTGTTTGATTCAAAACGTAAAAGCTGGATTTTTCCTTCCTTTGGTTGGCATAGAGTATGGCATGCCTGTGTAAGTTTAGTAGAGGTACGATAGTTTCATGTATTATGAATTTAGGGGTACCGATAAGCACAGTCGACAAAAACAATAAAAGTCACATAGATTATACTTGAATTATGAAATAAAAACTTTTGACCACCTAAAGGGATGGTTGTCCTGTCATATCAATTGTAAAAGCAATTGATTAACGCTTAACAAGTTAATAATCTGCACTGGGTAAACGTGGGAGTTGAAAATCGGGTTTTCGCGGTCTGAAAGGGGGCCTGTGCCCAGCGGTGGGACGTATATCGGTATGCGAGATGATGATGATGATTTTGTTTGATGTGGAGGTTGCTAATTTTGATGGCAACACAGGGAAGATGTCAGTGGAAGGGGTGAGTTACACGTGTGTGCGATTCCCGTTTCGAGAACTTTCTAGAAGCTTGAGCTTATAAAAAGCCCTGCACGATCAGTCTCGTCCTCTTTCCTTCTTCGGCTCTCGGCGCGTAAGCAGAAACTCTGCCCGTCAGGTATGTGGCTTCAGGTTTTGTCAAATTTTCACGGCCCGGACCACCGCCAGTGTCTCGAGCTCGTACGAGTGATAGCGGCTTTCAGCGTCAGTAGTGTCTTGGCTCATGTACGCAACAGGGTGTTGGCGATTGCCGATGACCTGGGTTAGCACTGCTCCGTAGCCAAAGCTGCTTGCGTCCGTGTAAAGCTCGATAGGGGCATCTTCCTGAAATAGCGTAAGGGTAGGCGCAGTAGACAAGCGTTGGAGAATATAGTTTCGTGCTTCGTCGTGTCGCTCGTTCCATTCCCATTTCGCGTCGTTTTTTGTTAATTCATACAGAGGTGCCATCACACGAGAGAAATCGGGAATGAAACGCTGAAACTATCCGGCTAAGCCGTTAAACTGTCGTACTTGTTTGACCGTTTTCGGTACAGATGCCTTTGTTAAAGCCTCCACCTTTCTTGGACTCGGACTTACTTGTCCGTCTGCTATGATATTGCCCAAATATTCAATGGAGCGTTTAAAAAAGGCAGTTTTGTCTACATTAATCGAAAACCCGGCCTTTTGTAAGGCAATTAATATCCGTTCGATATGGGAAAGTCCCTCAGCGAATTCCTTACATTTAGACAAAACGTGATCAACGTACACCTGACAAACCTGTTCTGTCAATAAAGGCGAGAGTGCTCTATTTATGCACCGTTGATAAACAGATACCGCATTACTCAGTCCAAAAGGCATGGTTAGGTACTCGTATAAACCGTCGGGAGTGACAAAAGCAGTCTTTTCGATGGAGCCCTCTGATATGGGTATCTGGTGGAACCCCGCTGCCATGTCAAACGTAGAAAAATAAGTACCCCCAGCAAGCTGATCTATTTGATCGGAAATTATAGGTAACGGATAGTGATCTCTTAAGGTGTTCCTGTTTAGTTCACGGAAGTCCACACACATGCGATCTTCTCCATTTTTCTTTTTGACCAATATTATTGGACTGGAAAAGGGAGATTTGCTTTCACGGATAATATTATGCTCAAGCAACTCAGAGACGATATTTCGGACTTTTTCGCGCTCGACCGGACTCAGTCTATAAGGTCTACGTTCGACACATTTGTTTTCATCCTTCAAGCGTATCTCCAGCTCACCGGCATTAACTCGTGTATGGGGGTAGCCGCGGATAAACAAATGTTCGAACTTGTTCAACAATATTTTTAATTCGTTAATTTGATCGTCATTACTTAAGTCGCAGTCTATTTTGTCAAATTTTTCACTTGAAGATCGGATGTGATGGACAACCGGTTGACGGACGAGTGTAGCACCGTGAGAATCCACTAACACACTTAGGTTTGTGTTATCAACAAGATTCATTCCTATCAACATATCTGAGCATATCTCGTAGTCTGGGACTAAGTTAAACTCTAGTTCTACCCTTAAATCGTCGATGACACAAATTGTTGTCAATGTTGATAGCGATACTACTGTAAACTGTCCTAAGCCCTTTAGGTATTTTACTGTATCAATTCTCCTACCCGGTAATTTTGCTGCCAAGGATTCTCGAATTACTGAGCATTCCGCCCCACTATCAAAGATTGCAACTAACTTTAAATTTCCAACAAGTACCGGCATCGAGTTTAATTTAGGCGTACCCACGAAATTAACGTTTGACACAACCGCGCGCTCTCGTTTGAAACAAGTTTCAAAAGTATGACCTACTCTTGAGCAGAACGTGCATGTAGGTTTACCCGAATTTTGGGGTAAAGTTTTATCATTTTGCTGTACAGGTTTATCATTTTGCTGTACAGTTTTATCATTTTGTTGACGCGGTTGAGTCTTTTCATTTCTATCACGGAAGCGACAATCGCGTGTGTCATGACCGGATCGTTTGCAGATTTGACAAAAAAGTGAGACTTTATCAGAAAATCTAGGTCGCTTGGCATTATTACCTTGAAGCAAACCTGATGAACTCGAAAGGGGGCGTTTTAAATTTCGTATTGAAGATGCCACGGATATTAGTTCCGGTACTGAAGTTGCCCTAGCATTTAACAACTCAATTCTCACTCGCTCATCTGACACACAACCAATTACAGCCTCAACTGCATCATCATTTGACAATTTATCCTTAGTGACACGACGCCATAACACCCAAGCCTGGGACAGGAATTGCGTGATGTCTTTGGAATTATCATAGCTATGCTCTCTAAAGCGGACGATGTCACGCGAATATCTGTTTTCAGGTTCAAAAGTTGTTATCAAGACATTTTGCAATTCTTGCCATGTGGCGGTAGATACGAGCCAGGTGTCTACCCACAACCTTGCACGACCTTTTAGTAAACTACTCGCTTTCATTCTGACTTCGTAATCGCTCAGGTTGTAAGTTTGCATGGCAGTAGTCACATGCTGACACCATTCTCGGACCCCAATATTAGTGTCTGGATCACATGACGGCAAAAACACGTCATTAATTTTAATTTTTGCATCTGATTGTGATGATGTCGTGATATGATCAGACATGTTTTTCATCATTTGCAACATCTGTGTGAAAAACTCAGCTGGTACCCCGCTTACGGAGGCATTAGTGTGTATCTCATTAGTTGACCCGGATGGAGGAGCAGAGGTGCGTGGTAGCCCCTCTTCTGATAACGGCGGGGGTTGACCAGCTGGGTTGATGGGAATGGTGACATCAGTAGACCTGACGTCACCACCTCCATCGTTAGGTTCACTCATTTGCAAAAGATGAAAACCAGTGCACAAATTTTTATTGCAATATAACAAAAGTACAAATAAATGAAGTAGATTAATCTTAAGAGTCTAAATCTAAACCTTAAGTCTAAATATTTGCAAAACGTACTTACAGGATGCGTCTTGCCTCCACAGAGGCCCGTGAAAGAATGTGTCCTGGCTCATTTAATCACCATTTAACTAACAATGACATTCTTAAGTTAATTGACTTACTTATTTTCTTTTTCATAATCAAGATGTGTTTTAAAAGCAATAGTTAGTAAATTTTAATTCGTTGACAATTTTAGAAACAATTTTAAGTTGAATTATTTTTAATTAATTAAAAGTTTTTAAATCTTACGAAAAGTAACGCCTTGTTGCCGGTAATAGCAACAATACTTTCCTCCTCAATATCAATGTAATCTAATCAGCTAGGTGCTTATACTAAAAATCTAGATTCATCAAGGGAATATGAACAAGTGTTAGTTTTTAAATCAGGAACCTAAATGAAATGGAATTTTAACAGAACATATTTTAGTTAAGACACTTGTTCATATTCAGCTTGCCAAATAAGAACACTGAGGTATATCCAGGAGGATCAACATAAAGGAAAAATCAACATAACAATTTAACACGCATTTGACACGTTCGTAGGTCTTGCGTCGACATATATTATTATATATAATATTAGGGGAAACTCTCCCCATCTCATCCACTCCGTTGGGCTGGTATGCCTTTTTACATGTTGACGCTGATTGGGGGACTCTATCTATTGTTATTTTAGACACAGCAACAGTTACCTTAGGTCTGAAAGTCCGAAAACACGAGAATTGGCTTGATGAGAATGACGGAGTCAAAAGTAATCACCTGATCAGATCAAAAGATCAAAAGTAGTGACCTGGAGCTACGCAGACTAGCTCGGGAAACAAAAGACAAGTGGTGGTAAGACAAAACTCGCTATTTGCAGTGGCTTGCAAATACTAAACAGCTAGGGGAGTTCTATGGTAAAATTAAAAAGCTAATCAGCACGACTTCTCTTGCAAAAGTCCCATTTAAGCCCGTTAGTGGCGAAGGCCTTCTTAAAAGTAGGAAGAAGTGCTGAAGCAATGGGCAGAACATTTCAACACTCTGCTGAACGCTGCTGAACGTAGATAGGTCGGTTGACATGGACGAGCCGCTGAGACGAAGCACGGTTATTTTTGCTAAGTATTAAGCAACAACAAGATAAGCGCGCGGTCGGCATTGGTTTTATACCGGGTGAACTGCTCAAATACGGCATTGAGGAATTGCATACGGCCGTATGGGAGCTCTTTCAGCTGATGTGGAGAGAAGAGCGTCTCATCAGCCTTTAAAGTATCACGTCAGCCTTATATAAGAATTTATATTATTAAGAATTATATAAGAACAAAGTGATGTGACGAAATTTCACTACGTCATTAGCCAGCTTGACCGTCAATTCTCCAAAGAGGTCAAAGATATTATCACGAAACCTCCAGCGAATAATAAGTACGGCAAGATCAAAGACGAGCTGATCAAGCGTCTCGGTGACTCCAGCGAGAAGAAGTCTCAACAACTCCTTATGCACGAGGAGCTCGGAGACCGCAAACCATCCCAGTTCTTGCGACACCTTCAAGACCTAGCCGGCAACCAGGTAACGGAAGACTTTCTTCGCACGATGTGGATTAGCCGTCTGCCGTGGAATATCCAGTCTGTCCTTGCAGCACAGCCTAACGCGGAGCTGAGTCTTCTAGCAGACCTTGCAGACAGAATCCATGCAGTAGTCAAATCGACACCGCAAGTCGCTTCTACAAGCCAGACTCCAGGATCCAGCCTAGATGCCGTGGTGAAGGAGATCGCGGAACTCAGGAAGCAGGTCCAGGCTTTGACTACGCAAGGGAGTCGTCCATCTCGCAAGCACAGCCGTGGCCGATCCAAGTCCAGGAAGCAGAGCCGTTCCAACACCAGATCGCAGTCCAGCTACAGGAAGTACCCCACCTGTTGGTACCACGCACGTCATGGTGTTAACGCAAACAAGTGCGTGAGGCCTTGCGACTTCGGGAAGTCGGGAAATGCGACGGGCAGTCGGTAATGGCGACAACTGACAGCCCTATTTCTTCTGGTCGCCTGTTCGTCAGTGACAGAAAGTCGAAGATGCAGTTTCTGGTCGACACCGGTAGCGACCTCTGTGTCTTCCCCAAGTCACAACTGCGCGAGCGTCGAACACCGACGAGCTATCAGTTGACAGCAGCCAACGGGACGACCATCGATACCTTCGGTTACGTGCACCTCAATCTGGACTTTGGGCTTCGCCGTGAATATCCGTGGCGTTTTATTGTAGCCAATGTTACCAAGCCAATTATAGGTGTTGATTTTTTTGTGTTGTTATAATTTAATTGTAGATTGTAGAAACCAGAAGCTAGTGGACAACACCACAAGCTTAAGTGCTTGTGCCATTTCTGCTACTAGCAATGACCTTTCTTCTGTCAAGGTATTGTACACTGGTGATACTTGCTATCATCGTTTGCTATCACAGGAATTTTCTGTTATCACACGACCAGCTGGCACGCAACGTATAATACCACACAACACACAACACCACATCCGCACTACCCCAGGTCCACCAGTTTGCTGCGCTCCGAGACGCCTTGCCCCGGATAAGCTGAAGGTAGCCAAGCGGGAATTCGAGGATATGTTGGCGAATGGTATTGCTAGACCTTCAGAGAGCCCGTGGTCGTCACCGTTACACTTAGCTCCGAAAAAAGATAACGGTTGGAGTCCCTGCGGTGACTACCGTCAACTTAATGCTCGCACTATCCCGGACAGATACCCCATCCGACATCTACATGACTTCACACATAACATATCTGGTTGTAAGATTTTTAGCACGATCGACCTTGTAAAAGCTTACAACCAGATACCTGTGTGCACGGAGGACATACCAAAGACGGCTATTACTACCCCCTTTGGTATGTTCGAATTTCCATTCATGACGTTTGGCCTGCGCAACGCTGGCCAAACGTTCCAAAGGTTCGTAGACGAGGTAACACGCGGTCTAGATTTCGTTTATTGCTACTTAGACGATTTCCTTATATTTTCTAGGGACGAAGACGAACATAAAAAGCACCTTCGTGAAATCTTTACGAGGTTGCGGGACTACGGTATGGTCATTAACGTATCCAAATGTGTGTTTGGAGCTCCACAGGTAATCTTTTTAGGTTATCTGATTTCGGAGAGCGGCACCAAACCCTTGGATACTAAAGTCGAGGCCATACGCGACTTTCCACCTCCTAAGGACGTTAGGCAGCTGCTTCGATTTTTGGGCATGGCCAATTTTTACAGGCGATTTCTGCCTCATGCCGCCCAAATCCAGGCGCCTCTTAATTCCCTCCTTACAGGTGCTGTAAAAGGATCCACGCCTATAAATCTCACAGGTGACGCTCTGAGGGCTTTCGACGAGACCAAAGAAAGCTTGTCCAATGCAGCTTTGCTCGCCCATCCAGATTGTCGAGCTGAGCTAGCGTTGGTAACAGACGCGTCAGACGTGGCTTTGGGCGCGGTCCTGCAGCAACAATGCCAAGACAAGGTATGGCAGCCATTAGCCTTCTTCTCCCGTAAATTAAGTCCATCTCAGACCAAGTACTCACCGTATGATCGCGAGCTTCTCGCAATTTACGAGGCTATTAAGTACTTTCGGCACATGCTGGAGGCCAGACACTTCATAATTTATACTGACCACAAGCCGATCAGTTTTGCTTTCCATGAAAGGAAACAAAACTGTTCGCCTAGGCAGTATAGGCACTTGGACTACATATCGCAGTTCACAACCGACATTCGCCATATATCCGGCAAAAATAACGTTGTGGCCGACACTTTATCGCGGGTTGCTGAACTTGAAGCACCAATCAATCTCTCTATGTTGGCCAAGTCTCAAGTGTCTGATCCAGAAATGGCCGAGTATCTTAATTCGTCATCGTTACGTCTAAAAAGACTAGAACTACCTGGAGGTCGCGAGTTCTTGTACTGCGACGTCAGTACGCCGACCCCCAGACCGTTCGTAACCAAAAGCTTTCGCAAGACAGTTTTTGACAGTCTCCATTCCTTAAGTCACTCAGGGGCTAACACAACAGCCAAACTTGTGGCTCAACGTTTCGTGTGGCCCGGGGTTAGGAAAGACTGCAGAGAGTGGTCAAAAACTTGTATGGCCTGCCAGCGAGCCAAGGTAAGTCGACACGTGTCTGCACCCGTAGGCAGCTATGACCTTCCACGTGCTCGGTTCCAGCAGGTACACATTGACCTAATTGGTCCCCTTCCAGTTTCCCATGGCTACCGTTACTGCCTAACAGCTATTGACCGCTTTACGCGATGGCCAGAGGTCATGCCTATAGCGGATATCACGACAGAAACGATAGCCAAAGCGTTAATCACTGGATGGATAGCCAGATTCGGTTGTCCAGTAGATATTGTTACAGATCGCGGCCGGCAGTTTGAGTCCGCACTGTTTCAATATCTATCAAAGTCCATTGGGTTCCGCCACAAGCGGACTACTGCTTACCATCCAGCGTGTAATGGACTTATTGAAAGGTTTCACAGACAGCTAAAAGCTGCCATTACATGTCATGCTGATACTAACTGGTCCGAAACTTTACCCCAGGTCCTCCTAGGCATACGAAGCGCCTTTAAGGAAGACCTGCAAGCCTCCCCCGCCGAACTTGTATATGGTGAGCCGTTGAGACTTCCTGGCGAATTTTATGACCCACGCATACCCGGTACCACTGATATGTCAGACTTTACCGCGAGGTTGCGCTTATTCGCCTCGAAAATTAAACCGGTTCCAACTTCACACCACGACAGGAAAAAGATTTTTGTGTTCAAAGAACTGGCAACCGCTGAACACGTCTTCCTTCGCGATGACGCTTCACGAGCCCCACTCACACCCGTATATTCGGGCCCACACAAAGTCTTGGAGAGAGGTGATAAATATTTTAAAATTATCGTAAAGGGTAAAACAGTCACTGTGACTATAGACCGCTTAAAACCAGCTCATTATTTGGCTGATGAATCTCCTTCGACCAGCCAAACTCCGATAGTGCCTACCACACAGGTCCACAAGTGCCCAACATTCCGCAAGCTACAAGGACAGATCATGGGCTGGGAAACGTCCATAGAACTACCCGCTCGGGAAGACAAGTGCGTTTTCCGGATTATTATCGCCCTTAACCAGGTCTCTGGAGGGGAGTGATGTGGGCTACTTACACTACTTATAATTGCTTTCACTACTTAGAACTACTTATACTACTTACAACTACATACTTACACTACTTACACCTACTTACAACTACTTACATCTACTTATATCTACTTACTCTAATTATACCTACTACTTACAATTTCTTATACTACTTTACTTATCTATACTTACATATTAACAATTAATCATACACGACACATAGGCACATAAAAATTCATCAATTCATTATTATCGTTGACGTGCTAACTTGTCGTGATGCAATGCAACCGCGCATTCAAAACCTGTCCCAGCGCGGGTACCTGCGCCGGCGCAAGGAAAGGAATCGCTATAGCCGCGGCGCCCCGCCAGTCAATGCAATGCTTTGCCTCTGAGTGCATGTCGCTCGGCTTACTGCGCTTTGTACGTTCGCGCCTCGCTAGTGCATTATATTCGCTTGTTGCTTATTGTAATACGCTTCCTATTCTTCTGAACTATTATTCTTGTGTGTGCTTCTTTACTTTACTCCTTCTGTGTTGTGCAAATAGACAATAAAAACTATTGACTTAGTGTGTGGACTTTGTATTTACCACTCGCTCGAGCCTACACCACGTAAGTCCTACAAATTTAACGAATTGTCATTCATATTCAGTCACAATTTTTCATTCCGGGACTGAATCGTCAACGTGACAAAATATCCAATGGACGTATTGTTTAATGGTCATAAAGTGCGTGTGTCGAAATGAATAGGGGTCAAAATGTATAGACGTTGAAATACGTAAGTGTAAATATAACCAAGTGCCAAAATGCATAAGCGACGGCACGTGTAAGTGTTACAACGTACAAGCTTCAAAATACATAGGTGTCAAAATGTACAGACGTTTCAATACATAAGTGTAAAAATAACCCAAGTGCCAAAATCAAAAAGAGGTAGCATGAGTAAATGTTGCATCTGTTAAAAAATATTGCATTAGGGCCTAGTTTCCCTAGTCCATAAACGATTTTTTTTTAAGTTTACTAGTGTAAGTCAATTCGTATCTCTATCGATTTGGAGTTTGTGACTAGTTTTGTTTTCTCCCTGTTCATAGATAGTCCAACTTTCATACTTTCTTTCTTTAGTGAAATTATTATATACGGCTGCGAAAGATGGTTTTTAACTAAGCATTTCAGGGCAAAGCTGGAACGTTTCCAAAGAGCCATGAAGAGATGCATGATGGGAATAAAAAAGCTGGACAAAATCAAAAGTACGGTTAATAAGACGAAAAACGAGAGTTAAAGACATTACTGAGTAAATAGAGTGCGTGTGTCGAAATGAATAGGGGTCAAAATGTATAGACGTTGAAATACGTAAGTGTAAATATAACCAAGTGCCAAAATGCATAAGCGACGGCACGTGTAAGTGTTACAACGTACAAGCTTCAAAATACATAGGTGTCAAAATGTACAGACGTTTCAATACATAAGTGTAAAAATAACCCAAGTGCCAAAATCAAAAAGAGGTAGCATGAGTAAATGTTGCATCTGTTAAAAAATAATGCATTAGGGCCTAGTTTCCCTAGTCCATAAACGATTTTTTTTTAAGTTTACTAGTGTAAGTCAATTCGTATCTCTATCGATTTGGAGTTTGTGACTAGTTTTGTTTTCTCCCTGTTCATAGATAGTCCAACTTTCATACTTTCTTTCTTTAGTGAAATTATTATATACGGCTGCGAAAGATGGTTTTTAACTAAGCATCTCAGGGCAAAGCTGGAACGTTTCCAAAGAGCCATGAAGAGATGCATGATGGGAATAAAAAAGCTGGACAAAATCAAAAGTACGGTTAATAAGACGAAAAACGAGAGTTAAAGACATTACTGAGTAAATAGACCAATAAAAATGGAGATGGGCAGGACACATGATCAGGGATCCACAAGAGAAATGGAGCAAGATTGTTTTGGATTGGTACCCTAGAGACGGCAAGCGCTGTCGTGAATGACAACAGACGAGATGGGAGGACGATATAAAACTAACAGCTGGACACCGCTGGAGAAGAGTAGCACGTGATAGAACCGAATGGAAAAGGTTCAACAGGCACGCTGAACTACGGGACATTCTTTAACCAATTTATATATATATATATATATATATATATATATGTCGGAGACAGCACGGTCATGAGTACGGATATTCAACGGTAGCGCAGCGCGCGGTTGATTATGATTGGTCGATCCCTCCGTGACGTCACACCGGACCGATTGACCTGCCGTAGCGCGCTAGGACGGAGCCGGGTTGGCAAGATGCGGACATTCTCTTGCTGGCTGCGCTGGAGACTGGACGCATAGACCGACTTCGGAACTGTCCACGTTACCTTGTACCTACTGATAGTGTTTGCTGATTAAAAGTGTTGATTTGATTAACTTTGTCGTCTTTCTCAATCTCCGAATGTCGCCCATTACGATGTTAGATGAAGAAGCCATCCCTGACTCTATCTGGACTACCCTCCTACCCCCCCTTCTCCGACATCAGAAGCGGGATCGAGGACCTTGTGCACCACAAAAGAAAAAATAGTGAAGATAAGTGATCAATTATGGCCGAGTAGCGTAACCAGAATTTTATCCAAAGATGGAATAAGTAGAATCCATTCGTGCTACTAGACGAAGAGAAAATCAAGACCCGGATAGAAGTAGCTGCGAAATGAGGAAAATTCTATGCTGTCGTCCACTGAACAAAGCTCAGAGTACGGCTGACTGCTGATAGAGACGAGTACAAAAAGCTAAAGGCTAACCTTCAGGATTGAAGAGGCATCGAAAGAAGAAGAGACGAAGTCCCTAGAAGCGAATGATCCTGCAACAAGTGGCTGCGTCCTGCTGTGCCTCATGGGCCTTCTCGTGGCTTTTCGTGCGGAAAGCTAAGACGTTGCAGTACCGGCTCCGAGGACTCTAAAGGTCATGTAGTCGTTCCATTCTTTCTTAAAGTAGCTAAAAGATGGGTATAGTAACTTTTAAATCAAGCAGCAACCAAACGCGATTGATTTTTGTTTCAGGTTCTGGTCATTGAAAGACATCCGCTGGTCTTTTTGTTCCGAACTCCGCTCCAGGCGGAACCCACCGCCGTGTAGACTTATGCTCTAATAGAAACCCCACTAGATGAAAAATAAAAAACCCGGTGAGTCGTTTTCATTTTGTTACGATTTTAAGTGATGAAAGTTATCTAACATCGAAAACAAAATCTGTTTTAATATAAAATTTGTCACAAAAAGATCACGTAATTTAGTTATAACAACGAGTTAATTTGGTTAAAACAATATGTCGGCAGTCCGTACTTCAGTAATTTCTTATTTTGAAACTGTTAGATATGCTACTGTAGAAAATTCACATGACGATGATGATGATGTCGTGTGTTACAAAAACATTCTGAACTCGCATAAATAATCAGATCACTCACTTTGCAAAATAAAGTTTCGTACGACTACGAGAGTTCTTCTGTTTAGGACATTTAAATAAAAATGTAAGTTTGAGTTAGTAAAATACGTAGTTAGTTACCTGGTCAGTCAGCTTCTTGGTCTGCCTAACGTTAATACGTAGATAGTTATTTTGGGTTGTCGTTAACGATAGTTCGTTTGTTAGTGATGTTTTGTTGATTGAAGGTAGTTTGAATATCTTCTTCACCTACCCACATTAAATTTTCAATTTTTGAACACGACTAAAAATATGATCGAGTCAAACCAAAAGAAGGGTTTGCGGGGTGTATTTAAATAACAAGTACTATTTAAAAGTTTTAAGTGGGTGTTAAGTATTGTTTTTCTAAGTGAGTACATTCAAATTGTCTAATCACTCAGCTGCTCGCGTGAAAAAAAAAAAACAGCCATGAATTGCTCTCGCCTTGCGTTGCAAAGCGACGCAGTATTGAATTACGTTTAAAATCGATTTCTTTAATATTTCTTAAATATGTGATTCATAAATTAAAACAAAATAAAGCCAAAGAAACAGAGAATATGTTTGTGGTAGTAGGTTGGAGGGTTATTATACTGAAATAGGTAATTATTAAAAAGGCACAAATAGCAAAACAATGCTTACGTACCTACGAAAATTTGGGACACTTTTTCTAGTCTATTTCAAACATTATAAACCACTTTATAGCACTTGAACTTAGAAACACAAACACGACAATCCTTGCAAATAACAATCGTATGCGTTACATCGTATTTACTACACGCGATATAATTTATTTTATCACGAATCTAAACAGCTGATCCTTGACCGCTTCGACTCAAACTTCACTTGTCTCGTCGGAATACTTTTTCCTTAGAATTTTGTTCCGCATACCTTCGGTTTTATTTATTTTTAATGTTGCCAGTTTATCGCTCAGTATGAATGATACTTTTAAGGTCTCAATACCATGTTGACCAACATAAGGAGAACATAAAAACTGTAAGACCGTTGTATGGCAATCACAATTGCCAGAAGCATTTTGCTCAAAAAATATTTGGCAACCGTAGTTGCTCAAAGCAAAGCAAGTGAGTGGTTTACCGTCAAAAATACTTTGTACCTAACGGTGTTTAGATGAGTGACAATGACAACAACTATGACAATTAAATATTTGAAGACTGTAGTCTAATCAGATAATTTAACAATATTGAAAATTTTGGACGTTCCAATACTTTGTATTTAAATTGATGTGATAAAAGGATAGTTTACTTTATTTTGATTGGCATTTGGGTATAGGTGTATTTGGCTTAGACCGTATACACCTTGATGAACCATTCGTAGACGTAGGCGTAATATCGGGCTTCGATTTTCCCGTAGCTATGCGGCCACGACCGTGAGTGGCGTGCGTCTGGTCTCGAGATGTAAACGGTCGCTGAAATCGCTTAATAGATGCGATGGTTTTGTGTGACTGATGGACGAATAGTCCAAGTGTTGTTGTTGTGAACAGTGGATATAATTTGTTGTTGGACGAAGACAACAGATGGTTATAGCATTTTACACCTAATCTCCAGATTCTAAATTATATTTGGACATTGACGTTTTGATTCTGTTTATAAATGTTTTGACAAATCGTTGTAAACAAAAAAATAATTGACAAACTCTTGACAACCCATCTTTGACTTTGTTGTTCTATAAGTAGTAACACGATTTCCGAATAGATACAGACTTGATTGATTGCAGTGTAAAGGATATTAAAAAAAAAAAAAAACAAATGAAAAAAAAAAAATTTAAACTGTTTATTTCAATAAAATTTGCATAATTTACTTGACAAACCTTAGCTTCTAATCTTAAATTAAAAAGATTTTTTGAGTTAAGGAGTTACGGAGAAGTTAAAAAGCACCTACCTACTGTTTAAAGTTGATAATACAGTTTTGTATTGTGAGGCTACTACGGGTAGCGTGTAGACTTTGTGTGTGTGTGCGTGTGTGTGTGTGTGTGTGTGTGTGTGTGTGTGTGTGTGTGTGTGTGTGTGTGTGTGTGTGTGTGTGTGTGTATAGATTGGTGGCGCGCCGATGTAAAATGCCCCTAATGAATCGGAAAAACGTCACGGTAGTTTTATGTCCAAAAACGTCATGTTGAGTTTAGAATACTATTTTACGTTTTTCTGGAAAAAAAAACTAGTGCGTTGTTATCAAAGCGTGCAAGTAGCACACTACAATAAAATAAAATGACTCATTATCGTACACCAGAAATAGTAAGCGATACAGAGAACAGGTAGCACTTTTTTACTACTTTTGTAAATTGATACCTTTTCTATTTTTTTTTCAAACAGTTGAGTAATAAGCACACGATAGGTTAATGGGTAAGCCAGAGAGACGTGTACCATACCATTAGAAGTAAGTAAATGAAAGAAAGTGTGAAGTTTAGAAGGAGGATCTTAGTTCGGCTGGTCAGACCGTACCAGTAGCTTTTCCGTAGCCGTAGCCCGTTAGAAGTCGGTATCTGCCCCGAGCTCTGCTTGGCGTGTAGTCCGTGGGTACGCGGTAAGGCGGCGAGCTCTGGCGGAGGTCGGGTCTCGTAGAGACCGTAGAGCCGTTGGCTCGGTGATCCCGTAGGGGAAGCGCGTAGTGTGGGTGGCTACGTAATAGCCCTAGGCCACGAATGAGATGCCTGCCTTGTTGATTTGATGATTTTAATGTGTTCGAAGTGTTTGTGAGACTGCATTATGGCAGTATAGTGATGGTACATGGCGCTCGAGCATTTAAAGTATAGTACAGTATAGCATGGTATAGTAATTATTTATCGGAATTATGGTAAAGATGGTAGTACGATAAAAAAAAAGATAGTACAGATGGTAGTGCAGTTAGGTATCTTAATATAAAACAGATCTCTTTTGCGTAAGATTGGATTCCGTACAAGTTTATCGAAAATCTCCAGGTTGCTTCTAACAAGTTTTTCATGCTCGTAAATGTAAGCTGTAAATAAATACTAAGAACGTAGGTGATAAAAAGTTTGTCACGTAGCGTATGAATCAAATGTTGTGTGGTAGTTGATGAAGTAAGCCTAAGCAATGTAATTTTCCTACCTACATGCACATAGTAGGTAGAGTCAGGTATGACCGAACGGTATACTGTGCTATGGTCCTTTTGTTTCAGAATAAACACACGAGGACGTGTGTACGCGCAGGATGGCCGTGTCGGAGACAGCACGGTCATGAGTACGGATATTCAACGGTAGCGCAGCGCGCGGTTGATTATGATTGGTCGATCCCTCCGTGACGTCACACCGGACCGATTGACCTGCCGTAGCGCGCTAGGACGGAGCCGGGTTGGCAAGATGCGGACATTCTCTTGCTGGCTGCGCTGGAGACTGGACGCATAGACCGACTTCGGAACTGTCCACGTTACCTTGTACCTACTGATAGTGTTTGCTGATTAAAAGTGTTGATTTGATTAACTTTGTCGTCTTTCTCAATCTCCGAATGTCGCCCATTACGATGTTAGATGAAGAAGCCATCCCTGACTCTATCTGGACTACCCTCCTACCCCCCCTTCTCCGACATATATAAAAAAGAAAGAAAGAAAGAAAGAAAACATTTATCACCATCATCATCTCAGCCGTAGGACGTCCACTGTTGGACATAGGCCTCCCCCATAGACCTCCAGTTGCTTCGGTTAGCAGCGGCCTGCATCCACCGTGAACCCGCGGCCTTAACCAGGTCATCCGTCCATCTCGTTGGTGGACGTCCCACGCTGCGCTTGCCGATCCGCGGCCTCCACTCGAGAACTTTTCGGCCCCAACGGCCATCTGCTCTCCGTGCTATATGGCCTGCCCATTGCCACTTCAACGAGCTAATTCGCTTGGCTATGTCGGTGACCCTTGTTCTTCTACGTATCTCCTCATTTCTGATTCGATCCCGTAGAGAAACCCCAAACATAGCTCTCTCCATAGCTCGCTGAGCAACTCTGAGCCTATTCATACGGCCTACAGTAAAGCACCATGTTTCGGATCCATATGTCATCACTGGCAACACACATTGGTTAATTTCGCTTTATTTCGCTCTATCGTATCCTTAACACGAGCGGCATTAAAGGTACGAATATCGTGTCGCAAGGATTTCGAAATTTGTCTATTAAGCTGCCTATGTGACTCAGCATCATCGGGAGACTGCAGTCGAAGCGAGCGTCGTTCAGCCATAAGGTTGAGGGTATACTCCGAGAGCTTCCGAGTGCCACTGGTACGGTGAGTCCTAAAGAACTGAGACCCTACCGCATGGACAGTTTCTACGAACCTGTTATTTATTTCGTCCACTGTTGCGTTATCTTCCAGGCAGTCAAAGCGATTTGAGAGCTCGAGCTGAAAGCTCTCGGGGTTTTCGATTTGAGCGCGGGTAGGTCGGAGCGTGGACTTCATCAGACGGGACCGCTCAATTTTAACGTTTATATTCAATGTGCCCCTTACTATTCGGTGATCACTGCCGGTTTTCACCCTGTGAATCACAGAGACATCATTGAATATCCGTCTCTTGTCGGTCATGATGAAGTCTATCTCATTTTTTGTGGAACCATTAGGACTCATCCAGGTCCATTTCCTTTGAGGCGGCTTCTGGAAGAAAGAATTCATCATAAAGAGTCCTTCTTTCTCCAGAAAATCGGCCAGCCTCTGTCCTCTGTGGTTCCGTTGCCCATAACCGAAGTTCCCCACTTTCAACTCATTATCGCTTCTCTTACCTAGTTTCGCATTGAAGTCACCCATAACAACATTGAAGTGAGTTTTATGAGTATGTATGGCCCTACTAATGTCCTCATACATAGACTCTACTTCCTCATCTAGATGTGACGAGGTCGGTGCATACACCTGAACGACCTTCAGCGAATACCTTTTAGATATTCTGAGTGTTAGGTATACGACCCTGCTCGACACACTTTCGATGGTAATAATGTTGTTAACAAGGGACTTGTGGACGAGAAATCCCACACCACCTTGGGACGGTTGGTCGCCCTCCCGGTAGAAGAGCAAATTACCGTTATCGTGTCCTCTCCCTGTCTACGGACTTCAGATATCCCCAAAATATCCCACCGTAACTTGCTCATTTCTTCCTCCAGCTCTATAATCTTTTCGTCCGTCCTCAAAGTGCGCACGTTGTGTATTGCCAGGGCCAGTCGTCATTTGTTGTGGTAGCCGGGTGTCTGCCGGGGATTCTTAGCACCCCTTGCCCCACCGTTACCACGACCGCTACCGTAGTCGGGACTAGCGGGGCTGCCGGGGACTAGGGGCCTGGGTAAAAATTGTGCTTTCATTTGAGGTTTGGGGGGGGGTTGCCAATACTCGCCACGCTTGGCAAGCGGGTTGGCGAGCGCAGTATATGATGTAAGAGTCGCCAAGAAGACGCTGCTGCCCATCTTCTGGTATTATCCCTCAGCCGGTTTCTACGGCGCCCACGGGATGAGAGGGGGAGGCAACATTCTTATGCTGGTGCCCCACGGCCACATATATATATATATATATATATATATATATATATATAAATATATATAAATAAAAAAAATAAATATATATAAATATATATATATATATATATAAATTTGTAAAAGAATGTCCCGTAGTTCAGCGTGCCTGTTGAACCTTTTCCATTTGGTTCTATCACGTGCTACTCTTCTCCAGCGGTGTCCAGCTGTTAGTTTTATATCGTCCTCCCATCTCGTCTGTTGTCATCCACGACAGCGCTAGCCGTCTCTAGGGTACCAATCCAAAACAATCTTGCTCCATTTCTCTTGTGGATCCCTGATCATGTGTCCTGCCCATCTCCATTTTTATTGGTCTATTTACTCAGTAATGTCTTTAACTCTCGTTTTTCGTCTTATTAACCGTACTTTTGATTTTGTCCAGCTTTTTTATTCCCATCATGCATCTCTTCATGGCTCTTTGGAAACGTTCCAGCTTTGCCCTGAGATGCTTAGTTAAAAACCATCTTTCGCAGCCGTATATAATAATTTCACTAAAGAAAGAAAGTATGAAAGTTGGACTATCTATGAACAGGGAGAAAACAAAACTAGTCACAAACTCCAAATCGATAGAGATACGAATTGACTTACACTAGTAAACTTAAAAAAAAATCGTTTATGGACTAGGGAAACTAGGCCCTAATGCATTATTTTTTAACAGATGCAACATTTACTCATGCTACCTCTTTTTGATTTTGGCACTTGGGTTATTTTTACACTTATGTATTGAAACGTCTGTACATTTTGACACCTATGTATTTTGAAGCTTGTACGTTGTAACACTTACACGTGCCGTCGCTTATGCATTTTGGCACTTGGTTATATTTACACTTACGTATTTCAACGTCTATACATTTTGACCCCTATTCATTTCGACACACGCACTTTATGACCATTAAACAATACGTCCATTGGATATTTTGTCACGTTGACGATTCAGTCCCGGAATGAAAAATTGTGACTGAATATGAATGACAATTCGTTAAATTTGTAGGACTTACGTGGTGTAGGCTCGAGCGAGTGGTAAATACAAAGTCCACACACTAAGTCAATAGTTTTTATTGTCTATTTGCACAACACAGAAGGAGTAAAGTAAAGAAGCACACACAAGAATAATAGTTCAGAAGAATAGGAAGCGTATTACAATAAGCAACAAGCGAATATAATGCACTAGCGAGGCGCGAACGTACAAAGCGCAGTAAGCCGAGCGACATGCACTCAGAGGCAAAGCATTGCATTGACTGGCGGGGCGCCGCGGCTATAGCGATTCCTTTCCTTGCGCCGGCGCAGGTACCCGCGCTGGGACAGGTTTTGAATGCGCGGTTGCATTGCATCACGACAAGTTAGCACGTCAACGATAATAATGAATTGATGAATTTTTATGTGCCTATGTGTCGTGTATGATTAATTGTTAATATGTAAGTATAGATAAGTAAAGTAGTATAAGAAATTGTAAGTAGTAGGTATAATTAGAGTAAGTAGATATAAGTAGATGTAAGTAGTTGTAAGTAGGTGTAAGTAGTGTAAGTATGTAGTTGTAAGTAGTATAAGTAGTTCTAAGTAGTGAAAGCAATTATAAGTAGTGTAAGTAGCCCACATCACTCCCCTCCAGAGACCTGGTTAAGGGCGATAATAATCCGGAAAACGCACTTGTCTTCCCGAGCGGGTAGTTCTATGGACGTTTCCCGGCCCATGATCTGTCCTTGTAGCTTGCGGAATGTTGGGCACTTGTGGACCTGTGTGGTAGGCACTATCGGAGTTTGGCTGGTCGAAGGAGATTCATCAGCCAAATAATGAGCTGGTTTTAAGCGGTCTATAGTCACAGTGACTGTTTTACCCTTTACGATAATTTTAAAATATTTATCACCTCTCTCCAAGACTTTGTGTGGGCCCGAATATACGGGTGTGAGTGGGGCTCGTGAAGCGTCATCGCGAAGGAAGACGTGTTCAGCGGTTGCCAGTTCTTTGAACACAAAAATCTTTTTCCTGTCGTGGTGTGAAGTTGGAACCGGTTTAATTTTCGAGGCGAATAAGCGCAACCTCGCGGTAAAGTCTGACATATCAGTGGTACCGGGTATGCGTGGGTCATAAAATTCGCCAGGAAGTCTCAACGGCTCACCATATACAAGTTCGGCGGGGGAGGCTTGCAGGTCTTCCTTAAAGGCGCTTCGTATGCCTAGGAGGACCTGGGGTAAAGTTTCGGACCAGTTAGTATCAGCATGACATGTAATGGCAGCTTTTAGCTGTCTGTGAAACCTTTCAATAAGTCCATTACACGCTGGATGGTAAGCAGTAGTCCGCTTGTGGCGGAACCCAATGGACTTTGATAGATATTGAAACAGTGCGGACTCAAACTGCCGGCCGCGATCTGTAACAATATCTACTGGACAACCGAATCTGGCTATCCATCCAGTGATTAACGCTTTGGCTATCGTTTCTGTCGTGATATCCGCTATAGGCATGACCTCTGGCCATCGCGTAAAGCGGTCAATAGCTGTTAGGCAGTAACGGTAGCCATGGGAAACTGGAAGGGGACCAATTAGGTCAATGTGTACCTGCTGGAACCGAGCACGTGGAAGGTCATAGCTGCCTACGGGTGCAGACACGTGTCGACTTACCTTGGCTCGCTGGCAGGCCATACAAGTTTTTGACCACTCTCTGCAGTCTTTCCTAACCCCGGGCCACACGAAACGTTGAGCCACAAGTTTGGCTGTTGTGTTAGCCCCTGAGTGACTTAAGGAATGGAGACTGTCAAAAACTGTCTTGCGAAAGCTTTTGGTTACGAACGGTCTGGGGGTCGGCGTACTGACGTCGCAATACAAGAACTCGCGACCTCCAGGTAGTTCTAGTCTTTTTAGACGTAACGATGACGAATTAAGATACTCGGCCATTTCTGGATCAGACACTTGAGACTTGGCCAACATAGAGAGATTGATTGGTGCTTCAAGTTCAGCAACCCGCGATAAAGTGTCGGCCACAACGTTATTTTTGCCGGATATATGGCGAATGTCGGTTGTGAACTGCGATATGTAGTCCAAGTGCCTATACTGCCTAGGCGAACAGTTTTGTTTCCTTTCATGGAAAGCAAAACTGATCGGCTTGTGGTCAGTATAAATTATGAAGTGTCTGGCCTCCAGCATGTGCCGAAAGTACTTAATAGCCTCGTAAATTGCGAGAAGCTCGCGATCATACGGTGAGTACTTGGTCTGAGATGGACTTAATTTACGGGAGAAGAAGGCTAATGGCTGCCATACCTTGTCTTGGCATTGTTGCTGCAGGACCGCGCCCAAAGCCACGTCTGACGCGTCTGTTACCAACGCTAGCTCAGCTCGACAATCTGGATGGGCGAGCAAAGCTGCATTGGACAAGCTTTCTTTGGTCTCGTCGAAAGCCCTCAGAGCGTCACCTGTGAGATTTATAGGCGTGGATCCTTTTACAGCACCTGTAAGGAGGGAATTAAGAGGCGCCTGGATTTGGGCGGCATGAGGCAGAAATCGCCTGTAAAAATTGGCCATGCCCAAAAATCGAAGCAGCTGCCTAACGTCCTTAGGAGGTGGAAAGTCGCGTATGGCCTCGACTTTAGTATCCAAGGGTTTGGTGCCGCTCTCCGAAATCAGATAACCTAAAAAGATTACCTGTGGAGCTCCAAACACACATTTGGATACGTTAATGACCATACCGTAGTCCCGCAACCTCGTAAAGATTTCACGAAGGTGCTTTTTATGTTCGTCTTCGTCCCTAGAAAATATAAGGAAATCGTCTAAGTAGCAATAAACGAAATCTAGACCGCGTGTTACCTCGTCTACGAACCTTTGGAACGTTTGGCCAGCGTTGCGCAGGCCAAACGTCATGAATGGAAATTCGAACATACCAAAGGGGGTAGTAATAGCCGTCTTTGGTATGTCCTCCGTGCACACAGGTATCTGGTTGTAAGCTTTTACAAGGTCGATCGTGCTAAAAATCTTACAACCAGATATGTTATGTGTGAAGTCATGTAGATGTCGGATGGGGTATCTGTCCGGGATAGTGCGAGCATTAAGTTGACGGTAGTCACCGCAGGGACTCCAACCGTTATCTTTTTTCGGAGCTAAGTGTAACGGTGACGACCACGGGCTCTCTGAAGGTCTAGCAATACCATTCGCCAACATATCCTCGAATTCCCGCTTGGCTACCTTCAGCTTATCCGGGGCAAGGCGTCTCGGAGCGCAGCAAACTGGTGGACCTGGGGTAGTGCGGATGTGGTGTTGTGTGTTGTGTGGTATTATACGTTGCGTGCCAGCTGGTCGTGTGATAACAGAAAATTCCTGTGATAGCAAACGATGATAGCAAGTATCACCAGTGTACAATACCTTGACAGAAGAAAGGTCATTGCTAGTAGCAGAAATGGCACAAGCACTTAAGCTTGTGGTGTTGTCCACTAGCTTCTGGTTTCTACAATCTACAATTAAATTATAACAACACAAAAAAATCAACACCTATAATTGGCTTGGTAACATTGGCTACAATAAAACGCCACGGATATTCACGGCGAAGCCCAAAGTCCAGATTGAGGTGCACGTAACCGAAGGTATCGATGGTCGTCCCGTTGGCTGCTGTCAACTGATAGCTCGTCGGTGTTCGACGCTCGCGCAGTTGTGACTTGGGGAAGACACAGAGGTCGCTACCGGTGTCGACCAGAAACTGCATCTTCGACTTTCTGTCACTGACGAACAGGCGACCAGAAGAAATAGGGCTGTCAGTTGTCGCCATTACCGACTGCCCGTCGCATTTCCCGACTTCCCGAAGTCGCAAGGCCTCACGCACTTGTTTGCGTTAACACCATGACGTGCGTGGTACCAACAGGTGGGGTACTTCCTGTAGCTGGACTGCGATCTGGTGTTGGAACGGCTCTGCTTCCTGGACTTGGATCGGCCACGGCTGTGCTTGCGAGATGGACGACTCCCTTGCGTAGTCAAAGCCTGGACCTGCTTCCTGAGTTCCGCGATCTCCTTCACCACGGCATCTAGGCTGGATCCTGGAGTCTGGCTTGTAGAAGCGACTTGCGGTGTCGATTTGACTACTGCATGGATTCTGTCTGCAAGGTCTGCTAGAAGACTCAGCTCCGCGTTAGGCTGTGCTGCAAGGACAGACTGGATATTCCACGGCAGACGGCTAATCCACATCGTGCGAAGAAAGTCTTCCGTTACCTGGTTGCCGGCTAGGTCTTGAAGGTGTCGCAAGAACTGGGATGGTTTGCGGTCTCCGAGCTCCTCGTGCATAAGGAGTTGTTGAGACTTCTTCTCGCTGGAGTCACCGAGACGCTTGATCAGCTCGTCTTTGATCTTGCCGTACTTATTATTCGCTGGAGGTTTCGTGATAATATCTTTGACCTCTTTGGAGAATTGACGGTCAAGCTGGCTAATGACGTAGTGAAATTTCGTCACATCACTTTGTTCTTATATAATTCTTAATAATATAAATTCTTATATAAGGCTGACGTGATACTTTAAAGGCTGATGAGACGCTCTTCTCTCCACATCAGCTGAAAGAGCTCCCATACGGCCGTATGCAATTCCTCAATGCCGTATTTGAGCAGTTCACCCGGTATAAAACCAATGCCGACCGCGCGCTTATCTTGTTGTTGCTTAATACTTAGCAAAAATAACCGTGCTTCGTCTCAGCGGCTCGTCCATGTCAACCGACCTATCTACGTTCAGCAGCGTTCAGCAGAGTGTTGAAATGTTCTGCCCATTGCTTCAGCACTTCTTCCTACTTTTAAGAAGGCCTTCGCCACTAACGGGCTTAAATGGGACTTTTGCAAGAGAAGTCGTGCTGATTAGCTTTTTAATTTTACCATAGAACTCCCCTAGCTGTTTAGTATTTGCAAGCCACTGCAAATAGCGAGTTTTGTCTTACCACCACTTGTCTTTTGTTTCCCGAGCTAGTCTGCGTAGCTCCAGGTCACTACTTTTGATCTTTTGATCTGATCAGGTGATTACTTTTGACTCCGTCATTCTCATCAAGCCAATTCTCGTGTTTTCGGACTTTCAGACCTAAGGTAACTGTTGCTGTGTCTAAAATAACAATAGATAGAGTCCCCCAATCAGCGTCAACATGTAAAAAGGCATACCAGCCCAACGGAGTGGATGAGATGGGGAGAGTTTCCCCTAATATTATATATAATAATATATGTCGACGCAAGACCTACGAACGTGTCAAATGCGTGTTAAATTGTTATGTTGATTTTTCCTTTATGTTGATCCTCCTGGATATACCTCAGTGTTCTTATTTGGCAAGCTGAATATGAACAAGTGTCTTAACTAAAATATGTTCTGTTAAAATTCCATTTCATTTAGGTTCCTGATTTAAAAACTAACACTTGTTCATATTCCCTTGATGAATCTAGATTTTTAGTATAAGCACCTAGCTGATTAGATTACATTGATATTGAGGAGGAAAGTATTGTTGCTATTACCGGCAACAAGGCGTTACTTTTCGTAAGATTTAAAAACTTTTAATTAATTAAAAATAATTCAACTTAAAATTGTTTCTAAAATTGTCAACGAATTAAAATTTACTAACTATTGCTTTTAAAACACATCTTGATTATGAAAAAGAAAATAAGTAAGTCAATTAACTTAAGAATGTCATTGTTAGTTAAATGGTGATTAAATGAGCCAGGACACATTCTTTCACGGGCCTCTGTGGAGGCAAGACGCATCCTGTAAGTACGTTTTGCAAATATTTAGACTTAAGGTTTAGATTTAGACTCTTAAGATTAATCTACTTCATTTATTTGTACTTTTGTTATATTGCAATAAAAATTTGTGCACTGGTTTTCATCTTTTGCAAATGAGTGAACCTAACGATGGAGGTGGTGACGTCAGGTCTACTGATGTCACCATTCCCATCAACCCAGCTGGTCAACCCCCGCCGTTATCAGAAGAGGGGCTACCACGCACCTCTGCTCCTCCATCCGGGTCAACTAATGAGATACACACTAATGCCTCCGTAAGCGGGGTACCAGCTGAGTTTTTCACACAGATGTTGCAAATGATGAAAAACATGTCTGATCATATCACGACATCATCACAATCAGATGCAAAAATTAAAATTAATGACGTGTTTTTGCCGTCATGTGATCCAGACACTAATATTGGGGTCCGAAAATGGTGTCAGCATGTGACTACTGCCATGCAAACTTACAACCTGAGCGATTACGAAGTCAGAATGAAAGCGAGTAGTTTACTAAAAGGTCGTGCAAGGTTGTGGGTAGACACCTGGCTCGTATCTACCGCCACATGGCAAGAATTGCAAAATGTCTTGATAACAACTTTTGAACCTGAAAACAGATATTCGCGTGACATCGTCCGCTTTAGAGAGCATAGCTATGATAATTCCAAAGACATCACGCAATTCCTGTCCCAGGCTTGGGTGTTATGGCGTCGTGTCACTAAGGATAAATTGTCAAATGATGATGCAGTTGAGGCTGTAATTGGTTGTGTGTCAGATGAGCGAGTGAGAATTGAGTTGTTAAATGCTAGGGCAACTTCAGTACCGGAACTAATATCCGTGGCATCTTCAATACGAAATTTAAAACGCCCCCTTTCGAGTTCATCAGGTTTGCTTCAAGGTAATAATGCCAAGCGACCTAGATTTTCTGATAAAGTCTCACTTTTTTGTCAAATCTGCAAACGATCCGGTCATGACACACGCGATTGTCGCTTCCGTGATAGAAATGAAAAGACTCAACCGCGTCAACAAAATGATAAAACTGTACAGCAAAATGATAAACCTGTACAGCAAAATGATAAAACTTTACCCCAAAATTCGGGTAAACCTACATGCACGTTCTGCTCAAGAGTAGGTCATACTTTTGAAACTTGTTTCAAACGAGAGCGCGCGGTTGTGTCAAACGTTAATTTCGTGGGTACGCCTAAATTAAACTCGATGCCGGTACTTGTTGGAAATTTAAAGTTAGTTGCAATCTTTGATAGTGGGGCGGAATGCTCAGTAATTCGAGAATCCTTGGCAGCAAAATTACCGGGTAGGAGAATTGATACAGTAAAATACCTAAAGGGCTTAGGACAGTTTACAGTAGTATCGCTATCAACATTGACAACAATTTGTGTCATCGACGATTTAAGGGTAGAACTAGAGTTTAACTTAGTCCCAGACTACGAGATATGCTCAGATATGTTGATAGGAATGAATCTTGTTGATAACACAAACCTAAGTGTGTTAGTGGATTCTCACGGTGCTACACTCGTCCGTCAACCGGTTGTCCATCACATCCGATCTTCAAGTGAAAAATTTGACAAAATAGACTGCGACTTAAGTAATGACGATCAAATTAACGAATTAAAAATATTGTTGAACAAGTTCGAACATTTGTTTATCCGCGGCTACCCCCATACACGAGTTAATGCCGGTGAGCTGGAGATACGCTTGAAGGATGAAAACAAATGTGTCGAACGTAGACCTTATAGACTGAGTCCGGTCGAGCGCGAAAAAGTCCGAAATATCGTCTCTGAGTTGCTTGAGCATAATATTATCCGTGAAAGCAAATCTCCCTTTTCCAGTCCAATAATATTGGTCAAAAAGAAAAATGGAGAAGATCGCATGTGTGTGGACTTCCGTGAACTAAACAGGAACACCTTAAGAGATCACTATCCGTTACCTATAATTTCCGATCAAATAGATCAGCTTGCTGGGGGTACTTATTTTTCTACGTTTGACATGGCAGCGGGGTTCCACCAGATACCCATATCAGAGGGCTCCATCGAAAAGACTGCTTTTGTCACTCCCGACGGTTTATACGAGTACCTAACCATGCCTTTTGGACTGAGTAATGCGGTATCTGTTTATCAACGGTGCATAAATAGAGCACTCTCGCCTTTATTGACAGAACAGGTTTGTCAGGTGTACGTTGATCACGTTTTGTCTAAATGTAAGGAATTCGCTGAGGGACTTTCCCATATCGAACGGATATTAATTGCCTTACAAAAGGCCGGGTTTTCGATTAATGTAGACAAAACTGCCTTTTTTAAACGCTCCATTGAATATTTGGGCAATATCATAGCAGACGGACAAGTAAGTCCGAGTCCAAGAAAGGTGGAGGCTTTAACAAAGGCATCTGTACCGAAAACGGTCAAACAAGTACGACAGTTTAACGGCTTAGCCGGATAGTTTCAGCGTTTCATTCCCGATTTCTCTCGTGTGATGGCACCTCTGTATGAATTAACAAAAAACGACGCGAAATGGGAATGGAACGAGCGACACGACGAAGCACGAAACTATATTCTCCAACGCTTGTCTACTGCGCCTACCCTTACGCTATTTCAGGAAGATGCCCCTATCGAGCTTTACACGGACGCAAGCAGCTTTGGCTACGGAGCAGTGCTAACCCAGGTCATCGGCAATCGCCAACACCCTGTTGCGTACATGAGCCAAGACACTACTGACGCTGAAAGCCGCTATCACTCGTACGAGCTCGAGACACTGGCGGTGGTCCGGGCCGTGAAAATTTGACAAAACCTGAAGCCACATACCTGACGGGCAGAGTTTCTGCTTACGCGCCGAGAGCCGAAGAAGGAAAGAGGACGAGACTGATCGTGCAGGGCTTTTTATAAGCTCAAGCTTCTAGAAAGTTCTCGAAACGGGAATCGCACACACGTGTAACTCACCCCTTCCACTGACATCTTCCCTGTGTTGCCATCAAAATTAGCAACCTCCACATCAAACAAAATCATCATCATCATCTCGCATACCGATATACGTCCCACCGCTGGGCACAGGCCCCCTTTCAGACCGCGAAAACCCGATTTTCAACTCCCACGTTTACCCAGTGCAGATTATTAACTTGTTAAGCGTTAATCAATTGCTTTTACAATTGATATGACAGGACAACCATCCCTTTAGGTGGTCAAAAGTTTTTATTTCATAATTCAAGTATAATCTATGTGACTTTTATTGTTTTTGTCGACTGTGCTTATCGGTACCCCTAAATTCATAATACATGAAACTATCGTACCTCTACTAAACTTACACAGGCATGCCATACTCTATGCCAACCAAAGGAAGGAAAAATCCAGCTTTTACGTTTTGAATCAAACAAATAGAGAAATGAACAGATAAATGAATAAATATATAAACAGGGCTAGCCAAAGAAAAGCTCGTCGAATTATAAAGAGTTACCCTAAAAAGTGGGAAAAGCAAAATTGGCAATTTTTATAGACTCCATCTTGGTCAAGCCTATTGTATTAAATTCGATCTCTAATTGGCTGTTTCTAAATATCAGTTTCTTATTGGCCGTCTCTAAATATCAAGTTTCTTATTGGCTATAAAATTTTCATGTTAGGAAACTTTATAAAAACAAAATGTTACATAATTTGAATTTAAATTATTTATAATAACAATTAAATATTGACTTTTGGACAAAAAATATATGAAATTCCTAAACAAACCAGCTTCTAGTTGCATCTGTGCCTACTAATACAGTGTCTCAGACAGTTCGAATCAGCTGTTGTCAAGTAAACTTTACTCGCCTGTTTGGCCAGGATTTGATATTAAATTACAAAATAGAATGTGATTGTAATTATTGAAACTACTGGTTAGATTCCTAAACTACCAAAATCAAGTATTAGTTCAGTGCAAAACCCTTTCAACGATGGAAAAATGTTACGCCAAGACAGAGTATAGTTTATGTTTTGTTCAAACCGTTTTGTTATGACTATTTTCTAAAGAAAAGTTGTTTCACTGGTAAAGTGCATTTTCTTAGTGTAAAATAGCATACTCTATTATGTACTAAAGTTATTTTTATGTTTCAGATAGAATCCAAGAAATTGTGGACCAAAAGCGTTTCCATTCATAGGTTAATTTTTCACACTATTATGGGATGACAAGAAATTCTAATTGGAACGACACAGTTTTACTCCTATAATTGTTCATGACGTTTTTAGGTAAGAACCTAATAAGAATTTCATACTTACAGACAAATCTAATAGTGGAAAATTCTTAAGCAAAATATTTCATAGTAAGGAAATTTTCAAACGTTAATTGTGATTTATTTGGTCAATTGTATGAGGTAATTTATATTAAATTATAGTGTATGCACTGCATAAAGAACAGATTTATAACGAAACCAAGAATCTAAGCTTAATCATAAAAATTATTCAACCGGCAAAATTTTACACTACTGAAAATTTCACTTCGTTCCCTGATCAAAATCTATAGAGTTTCTTTAGATATTTATTGTATAGACATACTGCACTAAGTTAGAAGGCATGGAATTTATAAAGATTTTGATTATAAATAATAAACAATTATTTACAAAATTTCAGCCTTCGGGTTAAAATTTTCAAACTGAAAGATGACTAGTTTTGAATCATTTGAGTGCCTTATCAGAACTTAAACTATTTATGCTGTATCAGAGTCACTATTAGGATGAGATTAAAGCAAAATTACTCAAATCTAACTTGTATTTTTAACAAGAATGCTATATCTAGGATATCAATAGAGTTATTTCAAATAAATTTATATTTCAGGAAACTTCAGCGCTTTCCTATGGATTTTACAATCAAAATTGCCTACGGCAGCACGAGGAACAGGAAATGGAAGGAAATCAGGATTGGAGAAAGGATTTAATGGAATTTTCAAGAAAATATGGGGAGCTGAAGAAGAATTTCTTAACCTACACATTTTTGTAAATATTTAGATTTATTTTTTTACGCTTTGCTAGTAAATCAATTCAATAGACTTATTAAGACTTGTTTTTAGTTGCTTTTGCCTTTAAAACTACAAAAGGAGAATAAAATTATTTCTAATTAATCTCAGATGGTTTCATTAAATTATAAAAATAGCGCCATCTATTGGCGAGTAGCGGAACCTCTCTGGGTATAGCCCGATAACTATAACTTGACACATTCTCACCGCATCTTACTAGAGGTCGCTACAGTGACGGTCTTAGTTCAGTAATAATGTCATCTATTGTCAAGTAGCAAAACTTTTACTTTATAACTACACCTGTACAAAGCGTGGTTTAAGCTTACTATTCTATAGCCTGATGACACCGTGTCCCTAGAGATGTCACTACTTCAACGTGAGTGGAAACGGAGTTTGGAAATTATTAATGCTTATTTCTTTAAAGAGCAACGTAACAGTAAATTAAGATTTATAATGAAAATAATGAATAAATTAATAAAAGTAGACTATTTAATGAACAAAATTAATTATCTCAAACCATATTATAAAAATATGAAAGAAAATTGGTTCCTATGGAAAATAATTCCTATAACAAGTAAAAATTACGGCTATAATATATGGAGTCTGCTACAAACATCGCATGATCTTATTAGAAAGAGGCAACGCAGCAATCAGACCCTCAGTATATAGTCCCCTGATCCCAAGATCCGTAAGCCTATCAACGTTTAGAGGCGTCGGCTTAGTTCTACCAGACGTACAAGGAAGATGGAGGCGGAGAAAACAAGCCTATGATCGGTCCAGCAGTATGCACTACGCATAACACGGATGATTAGGACTTGGGAAACATATTTTTTGATGGCATAATCTATCAGATGCCAGTGTTTGTACCTTGGATGCTTCTACGTGTTTTTATGCTTGGCGGGAAGTCTGAACATTGAGTTTGTAACTGCAAGATGAAATTGTGCACAGAAATTTAGTAGCAGCTGTCCGCTATCGTTTATTCTGCCTAATCTACTTAGTCTACCTAGAACATTAGGTCATGCAATAAAGTCCTGTCTGACTCTGGCATTGAAATCACTCAACAGAAGGATCTGCTCCCTGGGTCGTATACTTTCCATAAAGTGACTCCACGGAGGTTATCCTGCGTGGGCGCATACACGCTGATAACATAAAGGTAGTTGTTGTTATCCAGGTGGAGGCGCAAATTGGTCCCGCGGTCCGAGATGTGCACCGGATATTGATTCTTGACCGCAAATCTTACGCCTGACATTCGCAGCTCGGACGAGATGAGTCTTTTCCAGAAGAATGTGTACCTGCCACCTTGCTCACCAGCTCACTCTCATCAGCAAGGTGTATTCCGCTGAGAGCAGCTCCATCGATATTGTAGCGAGAGAGTTCCCGTGCTAAAATGGCGATATTTCGCTGTGGGCACGTGTTGTCATTACGATCAAGAAGAGTTCGCACGTTTAATGCACCAAATCTCATTTCCGATTGATTTATTGTATTATCATTACTTATTTTTTTCAATTACGTGTTTTAAAATGCGAAGGCAGTCGCGGTTACACTTTTCGTGTGATTGGGGTGAGCTTAATTCAGGGCACTTTTTCTAGCCCCTTCCAAGGCTAAGCAAGGAGGGCAGCACCACCCTTAATAGGGCTGTTCTGACGCTCCGGGTGCTGCCTACTCCTCTCAGTCACTACAGCGTAGAACGAAACCACGGTGTTATACAACACCCCCAGAACCACCCACGTGTTCAGCAGCAGCAGTTAGCAGTTCAGCTAATCGCCGTGGGATTTTGTTGTTTCTAATATTTGTACGGATGAATACGGATTCCTTAATATGTAATGGTAATTCACCGTTTCACTTGATTAGATTGTATGTAATGGCAGAAATAAGTAAGTCTCATGGAAACTCCCCCCTAATAAATCGAACGCTACTTCTTCTTTCTTTATCTTTGCCTACGCAGATCATTTTTATTTGTTATCAGGACCATGTCAGTATACCAATTTTCATACTGCTAAGTCCAGAAACTATACAAACTTTACCCCCCATTTTACCCTTTTAGGGGGGAATTTTATCTAATTTCACCTATACAAATAATTGTCTATTGTAATCAAGAACTTGTATACCTATTTTCATACTTCTAAGTCCAGTAATGAGAAAAATTATATTCAAACTTTAACCCCATTTTACCCATTTAGGGGGAATTTTATCCATTTCACCCACACAAATATTTTTTGATTGTAATCGAGAATTTATATATACCTATTTTCATACTTATAAGTCCAGAAATGAGAAAATTTCCATACAATCATTAACCCCCCCCCCCCCCATTTTACCCCATTAGGGGGGAATGTTATCCATTTCATATACGCAGATAATTTTTGATTGTAATCGAGAACTTATATACCTATTTTCATAGTTCTTCCTTTCTTCGTTCCATACAAACTTTACCTCCCATTTTACCCTGTAGTATGGCAATTGGCCACTTTCAGTGTTTAGCAGTAACACAATAGTTTACTGCTACATAAACGCATATTGCTTGTATCAGCGACAATCATAATGTATATAATCTAGGTTTTACTGAATAAATGGGTTCTGTTACGCACAACTACATCGTCTTATTGACCACTACGATCCCCTTATATTACATGGCGACCCTGCCACTACGAACCATCGGAATCTAAGAACAAGAAAACCACGCAGTCAGATCAGATTACAAGAAGAAAATAATAAATGAAGACATCATGGAAAAAAAGAAGAAAAAAAAATTATAGAAGTAGAAGTTTTAATATTAAGAAGATTTAGTTTTAAATATTATTAAGTTTTAAATATTAGAAGAATGAAGAAACTAATTCAAGGCAAAGAGTCCCAATATGAAGAACGAAGATTAACGACGAAAAATACATTACTGAAGAAACAAGAAAAAAATAACATTTAATGATGAAGAAATTATTGAATAGAAGAAATAAAGGAAGTAAGAAGATAAAATAAGAAGAAGAGAATAAAATAAGATTAAGTAAGAACAGAAACGAATAAAGCTATGAAAATGAAGAATGAAGAAATTGAAGATAAATATAAAGAAGTAATTTAATAAACTAAAATAATAAAAATAAATATTAAATATAATTAATAAGAAGCAAGAAAAACGACAAAAGAAGAGGTGTCCAGGGTTTTCACGGCCCATTTCAAGAGGTGTCCAGGGTAATCCCGGCTCATGTTCGAAGGAGTCCGGGGATATCCCGGCCCGCCGACATGTCCGACGTGACGCTGCAGGTCACGTGCCGCGCCGTGTCGCCGCCCCGTGACGCCTGACGCTGACCCCGATGCCAGCAGCCGCACCAGCAGCCAAGATGCTGCGTGCCACCAGCACGAGAGTCGCTGTCGACGACGTCTTAAATAATAGTACTTAGAGTTAGTGCTATGTGCTTTCAAAATATGAGACCTAACCTGCTCAAAAATTGATTTTAAACAGCCAATTTCACCGGCATATTCCTTCCGCGGAACGCCAACGCTATACTCTTGATCGGTGTCTCGGTAGAATGACCCGTTTATGACTGGTTCTCTAGCGTGTACTAGGAAGAATGGAGAAAACCCCGTGGACTCGTTTACAGCACTGTTTATGGCAAACTGAATACGGTGTAGGTAGGTGCTCGTCCCGGGAGCGGTGGTTTCCTTCTACGTAAGAAGCTACTGCAATCATAATAACTTTCTTATACCGTTCGACCAAATTAACTTGATCTGTGAAGCGTGGGCCAAAATGTACTTTTGGGACATTGTACTTTTTCAGGAGTTTCCTGAATTCTGTTCCCGTAAACTGGACCCCGTTGTCAGTTACGACGGTTTCTGGTACCCCATGTGCCAAGATAACGTGATTCTCAAAATGTTTGGCAAATAAAGCACTAGTTGCACGGCGCAGTGGAAACATCAAAGTTTATTTTGAAAAGCAGCATGTAACTACAAACAAAAACGTGTAACCCGACTAGGGTTTGCAATATTCGAACCTTTTTTTATATTCGAATAAAATGAATAGTTCGATTTCGATATTCGAATTATTCGAATTTTTCGGATAATATGAATATTTTGTGAAATTAAATGAAATAATGCTCTCCAAGAAGGTGGGAAAGCTGATAAGGCGAGATCTCCCGTAGTTCCAATACCCACTCTATTATGGAGGCAATAGAGCGCAACCGGAGATCAAAAGTCTTTATCCAGCAACTTGGAAGAAGCAACCTAACGAAGGTAAAAAATTCAAATGGCCAAACTGTCTCCACTAAGCCAGAAATCCTCACCGAGATTGAGAGTTTTTACGGACAACTGTATGCTTCTCATGCTGCTTCTCGATCCAAATAACATCAGAGCTTCACTAACTCACCACTATACTAAAGATATCCCGGACGTCGAAATGAGCGTGATTATGAATGCCCTAGGGCAGCTTAAAAATAAGAAAGGTCCAGGTGAAGACGGTATTAATGCAGAGCTTCTCAAAGCTGGTGGCTTACCTGCACTCAGACAGCTTAAGAGGCTTTCCAATTCCGTCACTCACAAATGCACTACACCGGAGGCTTGGAACAGGTTACAGTACCATAGACCACATACACACAGTGAGGCAGATTATACAGAAGTCAGAGAAGATAATCAACCCCTGTGTCGTGCCTCCTGTCAGTGTTATGTCTCCACTCGAAATTGTGTCTGAGTATGTATGTCTTGGTGAGACTATACAACTCAGTACAAACAACTTTGAGGAGGCTAATAGATGAATACAGTTGGGCTAGGCTGTTTCAGGAAACTTCAGCATATCTTGTCGTCAGACATCCCTCAGTGCCTAAACGAAAGTCATCAACCAGCGCGTCCTACCAGTTTTGACCTATGGAGCCAAACGTGAATCAAGACTGCGGGACTAATCCACAAATTCAAGGTCGTTCAGCGAGTTATGGAGATAGCAACGGGTTTCTTTGAAGGATAAAATCCGAAATTACATTATCCGACAAAGAACGAAAGTCACCGACGTTTCTCAAAGAATTAGTTCTCTGAAGTGGCGTTGGGCTGGCCACGTCTGTCGCAGGCCTGATTCGTTGGAGCAGAGGAGTCCTCAAATGGAGACCACAGACGGCAAAACGTAGTGCAGGGAGTCCTGAGGCACGAACGACCTTAAAAGGGTCGCTGGCGGCGGGTAGATGCAAGTGACTGAAGACAGTGTTGTGGCGCGCCATGGAAGAGGCCTATGTCGAGCAGTGGACTGCTGTTGGCTGATGATGATGATGATGATAAACTCATTTAAAAGTAAAGTAGTCCAACAATATAAACTCAATGAAAAAAGAAAATCAAAGTGAGAACGATCGATCGATGTCATAAGTTTGCCGTCTTGAGTTTTTATACGAAACGTTTTGGGAGTTTAATTATGAACGTTTCTGTACTTAATGTAAGTAAAAGTACGACTCTATCGTTTTATTAAAGACGATACAGAATTATTTAATTCTTATTTTTGACTATTCAAAATATCCGTTTTATTCGAATAAACAACACTGCTAAATTCGAATATCATTTCTGTCGGATATTCGAATAATATGAATATTCGAATATTCGAATTGCAAACCCTAAACCCGACCGAGAGCGCGGTAGTGGACCTACTAAATCTATCGAGACTACCTGGAAGGGTCTATGACATACTTTTGGCTGGCCCATCAACCCTGGAGTCAGTTTTTGTAAATGCTTGTAGGCGGAACAAACATCAGACGCCGTTACAAATTCAACGACATCCTTATGCACGCCTGGCCAAAAATATGTCAAAGACAACCGCCGATGAGTTTTGAAAACTCCTAAATGCGCGGCTGTAGGCTCGCAATAATTTTCTTTTAAAAATTTTAATCGGTCGCACTTCGGCACTACCACCTTCCAGTCGAATTCACTAAGTAAATTATATTTATTGCTTTTACATAATCTAAGTAATATGCCGTCCTTAATACAAAAATACAGATGATACTTCTTTGATATTCAAAGTAAACAGGCAACAAGAAGATCCAACACACATCAATGAGACTTTAGCAGAGGCGCTAAACTGGTTCACTGCTAACAATTTGTTACTAAAACCAGCTAAAACTAAATGTATAAAATTTTCGTTGCCTAATGTAAGACAGTTTGAAACATTTATTTCTTTAAACGGAGAGAATCTGAAACTTGTGCACGAGACTGTTTTTCTTGGTCTTACGTTAGATCGTAATTTACAATGGAGCCCGCATATTTCTGGTCTTGCTGGTAGATTGAGCTCTGCCGCCTATGCTGTACGAAGAATCAGGCAATTTACCAACGTAGAAACTGCCCGGCTAGTTTATTTCAGTTATTTTCACAGCATAATGTCCTACGGTATGCTGATTTGGGGCAAGGCAGCCGACATAGAAACTATCTTCATTCTACAGAAGAGGGCAGTCCGGTCTATCTACAACCTGGGCTCCCGAGATTCTCTAAGAGAACGCTTTAAGGAGATAAACATCCTCACAGTAGCTTCACAGTACATACATGATGTGTGTGTATACTTGTGTGTATACACACAAGAATATCGAATCCTTTAAGAAAGTGTCAGACGTACATGATATCAATACTCGTAATAAGCATAAGCTTGCCGTTCCTAAATTTCGTCTACGGAAAGTAAGCAAATCTTTTGTGGGAAACTGCGTGAGATTTTACAATAAAGTTCCCGTAGAAACATGGAAAATGCCACACAACTCTTTTAAAGAATACATAAAGAGTGCACTTCTGAAGAAAGCTTACTATAAAGGTGTTTATGTCGGTGTATTTGTATCGTGTAGTGTTGTGAAGTGTGACTTGGCAGTGTCCCGGTGCATTTCGTGTCTAGTTTCTGTTTCTGTTGCCTGTCACGGTGCAGTGTTATTAGCTCTTGTCGCTAGATGGCACTAGTAGCGCATTCTATAAAAAATAATTTATTATTTTCCATTTTTAATTAAATGCGATTGCGCAGCTGTTTTTTTATGGACAAATTGAACATTTTGTCTTTTTAATTTTATACAAACTACCATAGATTCAAATTCCATATTGTCTCTGGTATTTTTATCAATAAGAGGGTAAGCTAGCTAAAATTGTTAAATTTGAACGGTAGTTGTTTTCTTAACAGCTGATATTGTTATTGTGTCAAAATTTTGCTTAAATAGACGCACACAGCTAGAATTTCACATTCTGCAAAAATCAGAAAACAACAAATAGGTACGCTTTCTAAAATTATTTATCTTTATTTCTAATTTTAATAAATTCAGTGAAACTCTGCCCAAATTTGGTAAATCCTTGGGAAATATCAATCTTTACTTGTGTATTTTTATTTTGTGTTTCTTTCAGTTTTTAATTGTATATTTAGCCAAAAAAATTAATAGTTGTTCTCACATTTTAAAATCTGTTTTTAGTAATTAATTTCTCTCGGCCCTTTTATTTCAAAATTGTATATTTCATTTAAATGCTGTGTTACATGTTATAATACTATAACCGTTGGGCCGTTACATATTTAAACTTGTAACGTTTCTTTTTCAAAATTTAATTTACTTTTGACCGCTATGTGTGTCTGTCTGTGTCATCGATATATATGTACTTACTAGATATCGCGATCCGAACACTCATTGTGTTCCACTGCTTTGCACCTTGCACTGTGCAAAGGACTTTAGTATGACTTTGACATTCATGAGCGGCGGACGAACTAGTTTTTGATTGAGACTCCGAATGTAGGCGTGAACCTGCACGTAAGTAACAATTCACTACTCAAGTAAGTAAAATTACATCTTGTACAAGTGATTAAGCAACTAATAATATAGTAATACCACAATAAAAACATTTTTTAAAATAAGACGTCACGCATCGAAGGTTATAAAGTCGTTGACATCACGCCATCTTACAATCATAGACTAAAACGTGCAGACGTTCCCATTCAGAATTGGTTGTAGGTAAAAAATTGTGACTGAACATGAATGACAATTCGTTTAATTGCTTTATTTATACCTGTCATTCTTTTTCCACGTACTAATTTTTATGAACGTCAATATGTCACGCGATACGCATTTTAGTAATAGTTGAAGTATGGTTGAAGTATAAAGTACTACATCCAGTCCTTTCCTTGATCCCTGTAGGAGATGACGTCGTGCGTTTTTCGCTACTGTAAAAACACGGCAAAAAATGTCAGCGAAGGTGTCAGTTTTCATAGGTAAGTTTATAGTTAGAGATAAATGTGTAAGTATAGGTTTTTGTTGTTTTTTTATTGTATATTATATACACCTACATAGTAAAAATATTATTATAATCACTAATGTTCACATTATTACTAAAATGAACTTACTATAAACAAAACATGATTGAGTTTTAAAATGAGAACATTTTGAATTGTGTCAGTTTCATTCTAAAGGTGCCATTAATATTATGAGGGCTTCGCTCGTCGTCGTACCTAACCAGACCTGCCTTAGTAGAATAGGAAGAAGCATCTAATTAAGGAACTGATCTATTTATTAGGTGACAGCTAGCAGCTACCCATTATTCTGGTGATCGAATTTTTAATTTTCAATAAGGGGTTCCATTGCGATAAAGGTTTAAGAACCGTTGAATTACAGGTTTCAATCACATTTTTAGTGCTTCAGCTTTTTTTAAAAACCTCATTCACTATCTGCCTATTTATTAAGATAATTTCTTTCAATTGATTAAAAAAATGCAGTTAAAAGTTTCCTTTTTTTTTTCCAAAATATCTATTTTGCCAGATGCAAAATGATTACGTTTTGTAGGTAGAATAGCTGTGTCACGTCTGCGGTGTATAATCTATATAGCGTTGACGTTTTGTGACAGTCCGGTATTTGAACATATTGTTGACATGAACGTGCGGGTCCATAGTATTTAAGTCAATGGTCTGTGTGTCTGTGTGTCTGTCTGTGGCACCGTAGCTCTTAAGCGGGTGGACCGATTTGAATGCGATTTTTTTTATTTGAAAGCTGGTTTTCTAGCGATGGTTCTTAGACATGTTTTATCAAAATCGGTTCAGCCGTGTCAAGATCATCAGCTCTTTTGTTCGCTGCGGTAGGAATCTTAGATGCATAATGGGTATTTACTTTACTTTCAGGTATATTTGGGATGTAAAATTTGAAACACCCATGTATGCTATATGACTATGCAAGATTATGCAGTTCTAGGCCTGATGCTGCAGCCAGGATATCCAGAACACCAGTAGGTACACTCTTGATAAAACCATAGCAGATATATCGTGTTTGGATTCGTTTCGATCAGTTTTTGATTCTACATACAATGCAATGGTGGCAACAGGATGAGCTGATGCTGCAGCCAGGATATCCAGCACACTAGACGACTATAAAAAATAATAGCACATATGTCGTGTTTGGATTTATTTTGATCAGTAATTGATTCTACATACAATGCAGTAGTGGCAACACGACGAGCTGATGCTGCAGTCACGATATCCAGCACACCAGTATACCTACTCTTGAAAAAAAAAAATAGCAGACATGTCGTGTTTGATTCCTTTTGATCAGTATTTGATTCTACAGACAATGCAATGGTGGCAACACGAGCAGAGCTGCAGCCAGGATATTCAACACACTAGTACACTTAAAAAAAAATACCAAAGTTTAAAAAAAATTAAATAAAAAAACTAAAATTAAAATTTTTAAAAACCCCCGACTAAAAAACGCTAGAAAAAAAAAAAAAAAAAACGAAAAATAGGAGCCGAAAAAGGACAACTAAAAAGTAAAAAATAATTACGTATGCACTGCCTAGCTTTTGCATGCGACTTCATCTGCGAAGAATTCGTTTATCCCTATCCCGCGGGGACTATGCTGATTTCTCGCAAAATTATCTAAAGTTAATTTAGTACAAGTACCTAGTAATATTTTTTTATCTAAGCGTCGTCGATGTCGGGGGACCGCTAAGGTTAACACTTTAAAAAATACTACATATATCGTCGCTTCGGAGGTAAAGATACTAAAGCGACATTTTGGGCCAAATTGAGTTACATATACCATCGGAAACAGCGAATTTTTCTGCATCGATCTATCTGGGTTTCGGGACGATCTGAGGACTTTTTTGGCGCTTTAGTCCCTGAAAAATCAGTGAAATTTGGGTCACTTATTACTAATCCGACGCTTAAATTGAGTATTTTCTCTTTAGTGCTTTTACCTGTTTTAGTTTCTAAACGTACATATTGTTAAGTCATCTGTAATTTTTCACCATTAAATACATTTGGCGTTTTAGTACTCTGTACATATCAAGAAATTTGATTCTTCGTCGCTTTAGTAAATTGTTCCGTTCTATTTTGAGGTTTTGGATGAGTTTAGTATTTTGGTTAAACTGATAAGAATATATTTAAGTCATTTGAGTATTAAGAACAAAACAGTTAACATAATTTGTGGTATATTAGCTTCATTACAACATAGCAAAAGAAAGAAAATATTTAAATTAGTAAAAAAACATATATATATTTTTTTTTATACGACTGGAAGGCAAACGAGCAAGTGGGTCTCCTGATGGTAAGAGATCACCACCGCCCATAAACATCTGCAACACCAGGGGTATTGCAGATGCGTTGCCAATTAAAGGATTATATTGGCCAGTTAGTAAAAGTACCCACGATATTTTCATATGAATTGTAGATAATATGCCAAAGTAATCTGGACTTTAATCTTGGGAATTTAAGTTACAATCACTTTACAAAGGATAGGTACTATGCGCGTCTTTTATATCAAGGCAATAATAGAGCATGTTGGCAACAAAACGTGAAATAAGTTATTTTGATTACGAATGGTAAGTTTGTATTATGATTATATGCACCAACTCTATTGACTGTTAGTGTTAGGTACGAAGGATCAAAATAAAAAGGTAACCTTATTGTAAGGCTTTTATGTATCGGAAATAGGGCCTGATATAGGAATATGATGAATTGACATCTTGCTATTCTAAACGTCTAGGCTTTACTATATAAAAGGCTCAAAATTATGTTATTGAATGGCAACTTTGATAATCAAAATACATGAATTTCAGATAAAAAAGGAACCAGATAAACATCTCTCTTTCCAAAAATTTAAACCTGAAAAGTCAAAAAATCAAATGTATAACTTGCCAAAGCTTAACGTAGTGCGACGCCATTAACTTCGATGGTATATATGCCTGCTTTCGTTATTTGTAAATTGCATGCATACTGTTTATTCTTCCTTACTATCCTTACTATTATAAAGGGGAAAGTGAGTTTGTTTCTTTGTTTGTTCGTCTGTTTGTTACGCTTTCACGCCGCAACGGAGCGACGGATGGTCGTGATTTTTGGCATAGAGATAGTTTATGGTCCCGAAAGTCAAAGTCAAAGTCAAAGTCAAAGTCAAATCATTTATTCAGCAAATAGGCCGCAATGGGCACTTTTACACGTCATTTTTTTAATCTACCACCGGTTCGGAAAAAAACCTCTGTTGAGAAGAATCCGGCAAGAAACTCAACGAGGTATTTTTTTTTTTTTTAAACAGATTCACAATATTTATAAATGACATCTATGTACTATACATTACAAGTATTTAACACAATTTTATTTTTAACACAGTAGGTTCACTATTTGAAGGGATCGCTAATGCGGATCGGAATTACTTCCAAATATCCCTGTCCATGATATAATCGTTAACTTTATAATAAGCCTTAGATATTAATGTCTTTTTGACAGTAGATTTAAATTTTGTATCAGTTTCTTCAGTAATATTTTTTGGAATTTTATTATAAAAACGTATGCAACTTCCCAAAAACGACTTTTTGGTTTTAGCCAGTCTGTAAGATGGTACTTTAAGCTTCCCTGTGTTTCTAGTAGCCTTTGGCTTATCGACGTTAGTGGGAAAATCACATATGTTCTTCCTAACGTACATGATTATTTCAAAAACATAAAGCGACGGCAGGGTTAGGATACCAGTTTCCTTAAAAAATGATCTTAAAGATTCACGCGTCTTCAAATTATAAATTGCTCTAACTGCTCTCTTTTGCAAGATAAAAATTGATTCGATGTCTGCAGCAGATCCCCATAAAATAAGCCCGTACGACATAATGCTATTAAAGTACGCAAAATACACCAACCGTGCCGTCGCCACATCGGTTAGCTGCCGTATTTTCCAAACTGCAAAAGCAGCAGAGCTCAATCTACCCGCGATTGCAGTGACATGAGGTCCCCACTGCAGTTTAGAATCGAGTGTTATTCCTAAAAATACTGTTGATTTTAAAAATTCAATAGTTTGCCCATTTAACTTTATATTAGAAATTGAATTCGAGTTAGATGAATTTATCAATGAGAATTTAATACATTTGGTTTTCTTAGGATTTAGTAACAAATTATTGGCAGCGAACCATGCGGATATCACGGACAGGGTTTCATTGGGTTCAGTGAAGTCGGTATCTTTTCTACTAACCTTGAACAGTAAAGACGTGTCGTCAGCAAACATAACGATACCCGACTTTTGGCTTACCATATAAGTTAGGTCATTTACATAAATAAGATACAGGAATGGGGCAAGAATGGATCCTTGAGGCACTCCCATTTCGACCACAGATTCCTCCGATACCGCTCCGTTAATCGCTACCTTTTGCTTTCTTTGTGTGAGGTAAGATTTAATGAGTTCTAAAGCGAGGCCACGAATGCCATAAAAATTTAACTTACAAATTAAAGTATCATGATCCACACAATCAAAAGCTTTCGAGAGGTCGCAGAATACACCTATAGCGTCATGTGATTCCTCCCAAGCTTGCAAAATGAATTTAACTAAACTATGACCCGCGTCTGTAGTAGACCTGCCTTTTGTGAATCCGAACTGCTGTGGATGCATGATTTTATGAGTATTAAAATGCGAGATCATTTGCGTCAGCATTATTTTTTCGAATATTTTGCTAAACGCTGATAGGATGGACACCGGACGATAATCAGAGGGATTATCTTTATCACCTGATTTAAAAATAGGAACTACTTTACAATATTTCATCAAATCTGGAAATACACCTTCATCTATGCAGCTATTGAAAATAAAATCTAAAGTTGGAGCAACGACGAAAGTGACATAGGCTACTTTTTATCCCGGAAAAATGCACAGTTCCCGAGGGAGCAGCGGGTGATAATCGAACACCACGCGGGCGGAGTCGCGGGTAAAAGCTAGTTATCGAAATAAATCTGCTGTGAACTCATTTGAACTAAAACATTAGATAACATGCAGCTTAAGTACATTATTTCCAAAAACAGACAGACAAGCAACTCAACGACGGTGTTCGAGGTTCTGCAGCTTGTTCCCGATCAGCAGACTGACACCGAAGAGTCTTCGGGCCCGGCAGCCGGCACTCCACCGAATCCAACGCGGCTAACTGATACTTGGCGGAACCGTCCCAAAGGCGACAGCAGTATTCCACACACGACCTTACCTGCGTTTTTTAAAGAATAAAAAGCTGCTCTGGTGTGAAATACCGTTTCACCTTATATAAGTATTAAAACACGAGGATACGAATCATTCTTTTTTTATTAATATACCAGTGTTGCCATAGCCAATATAAATGTACAAGTATACCAACACGCCTCCTTACATTTATATTGCAACAAACAAAAAAAATTAAAACTTCTTGTTAATTAAATGTCTGGTAACAAGACTCTAAGCTAACTTAATTAGTCTACACATATTACTTTATATATTTATGTTCAACATTTGTCTAAACTGAACAAATTTAATATTTCCCAAAGGTTTAGTTAACAGGTCAGCACAGTTATTTTCAGACTCTATTTTTACAACTTCAATAACTTTTTCCTTTACACTTTCATGAATGAAATGGTATTGCACCTCTATATGTTTAGAATTTTTAGTGAAATTTCCATATTTAGCTATAGCTACAGCGCCAGAGTTATCTTCATATACTTTTACTGGTTTACAAATTTGTGTGAATACATCATTTACCAAACATATCAAAAATTTAATTTCTGTAACAGCTTCTGAAAGAGCTATGTACTCAGCAAAGGTTGAGGATTTTGTTATACAATTCTGTTTCTTAGATTTCCACAAGATTACATTTCCAAAAAGTCTTATAACATAGCCGGTGGTAGATTTTCTATCTACTATGTCTCCTGCCCAATCTGAATCAACAAAGCAATCTAGTATGTCAGCGCAATTGTTTTTGTAATATTTTAATTTGAAGTTTTTAGTCAGATATAAATATTTTAGCACTCTAAGGGCATACTTATAATGAGTCTCATCACAACAATTTTGAAAGCGACTCAGATAGTTTACACAAAAAGAAATGTCTGACCTTGTTCCGGAACTAATATACAGCAAAGCTCCAATCAAATTTCTAAACTTTACATCTTCATTTAATTCAGCCTTTTCTAACTTTAAATTTATTTCCATAGGTGTCTTGTACAGTTTTGCATTTTCAATTTTATATCGTTTTGCTAATGACTCTATATAATGTTCTTGACTCAAAGTTAAAATGTTATCCTGCTCATAATTATACTCAATGTCTATACCTATGTAATTTTTAACTTTGCCCAAATCTTTCATTTTAAATTTATCTGATAATTTACTTTTTATGTCAGCAATAATGTTTTGGTCTCTACAGCAAATTAAAAGATCATCAACAAACAGCAAAATATACACAGCCAAATCCTTATCTTTTTTGTAATACAAACAATAGTCATATTTAGATCTTTTAAAATCTAGGCTAGTCAGAAATTCGTTGAAACATTCATACCAGGCGCGTGGGCTTTCTTTTAAGCCGTGTAATGATTTATGTAACATATAAACTCTTTCAGTGTCATCTTCGTAGCCCATTGGCTGTTTGACATATACTTCAGATATAACTCTATCATTAAGAAACGCTGTCTCTACATCCATCTGATTGATCTCTAAAGAATTTTGACAACAATATGACAATAATAATTTTAAGGTGGGCATCTTTGCTACAGGGGAGTAAGTATCATCAACACAATCAGTTTGTTGAAAACCTCTAACTACTAACCTTGCTTTGTATTCATATTCACTTTTCTTCTTGTAGACCCATTTCACATCTATTACCTTTTTGTCCTTGGGTGGCTTGTCAACTAATGTCCATGTCTTATTTGTCACTAAGCTCTCCATTTCTCGATCCATGGCTGCCTTCCACTTACTTGAATCCTTGCAGGTAATCGCCTCCTGAAAGGTTTCTGGAGTTGTAGCATCACAGTAGTTTGCAGTTATGCAGTAGTATCCAAACTCTTCATCAAATCGGAGTGGTGGTCGTCTCATCCGTTTCTCTACTTCCTGGTGTTCTTCAAATTTTATGTCATTATTACTCTCCACTTCATCTAATTTAGTCTCATCCGGGTAATCTGTAGTATTCTTTTTTCTATCCTTTTCTTCTTCCGAATTTTCATGTTTTTCATCCTCAAATCCACACAATGTCACATCTTCTTCTATTACATCACAATGTCTAGCTATGATTACTTTATTGTTAACCAATACTCTATATCCAGTGTCACTATAACCAAGTAATATTCCCATTTCGGCTTTCTTATCCCATTTAGATATTCTTTTTTCTTCTGGAATTCTTACTAGAACTTTACTGCCGTACATTTTCAGATACTTAACCGAGGGCTTCCTTCTGAAAAATATTTCATACGGAGTTTTCCTTTCAATAGTATTAGTCAAGGTTCTATTTTTAAGATATGCTGCTGTTTTAATTATTTCTGGCCAATATTTTCTTGCAACTTTTGCTTCTGATAACAGACATCTTCCCATATCCATTAAAGTTCTGTTATACCTTTCCGCGGTCCCATTTAGTTCATGGACATATGCCGGACAAGGTTTTATAGTTATTCCTTTCTCTTTCGCAAACTGAAGTACTCTAGCATTTATGTACTCCTTACCATTGTCGCAGCGTAATTCTTTTATCATCTTATCAGTGAGATTTTGGACTTCATTCACATACTGCACAAAGCAATCATATACTTCATCTTTTGTTCGAATACAATAAACTTTTACCAGTTTGCTATAGTCATCAATAAAACTTAAAAAATATTTTTCCCCATGGTCTCCTGCTGTTTGATGTGGGCCATTCAAATCTGTATGAACAATCTGTAATATATCTTCTGCTCTTCTTCGGTTATTATGGAAGGGTAAGTTATGCATTTTGTTTTCAATACATGTCACACACTTTAAATAATCAGATTCAATTTCTTTTGGCAGTCCATCCAATGTTTCATTTTTGCACATGATTTCCAAATTATTAAAATTTATATGTCCCAAAGTACGGTGTAGTTTTTCCTTTACAGTCATCTGATTTTTACTACTTATGTTAGCCTCCACCTGATCTTCATTTATATAGCTTTTCATCTTATACAGTCTGTCTTCCTTGATAGCAACAGCAATTAAATCTCCATACATGTTATATATTTTAGATAATCTTCCTTTTGACTGTATTGAATTTTTATCTGTAATTCTTGAGTAGCTAAGCAAATTGGCCTTCATTTCTTTCACATAAAAAACATTTGTTAGTTTTATCTCAGATCTGCGTCCATTAACCGGGAAATAGGCATTGATGTTTCCTACTTTTGTTGCCTCCAAAGTTCTTCCATCTCCAACTTTAACTTTAACTGTCTTTTTTAATATTTCACATTTCTCGAAGTACTCATCAGTATTAATAATATGGTCAGTACAACCACTATCCAGTAACCATTCTATTTGACCTTTCTTTGTATCCTTCTTCTCACTTGTAGTGGTATTGTTAGCGATAGTAGTGTGAAAACTATTCCCGATGTGCTCATGATGATAATTTCTTTGTTCCTCATTATGATAATTTCCTCGTCCTCTGTGAAAGCTTCTAGCATTATACATTCCACGTCCTCTACTTCCAGAATGTCCACGATTTCGACTTCCAGAATACCCACGACCTCGACCTCTATGTGTATACTCAGTACGGGTACGACAATCCCTTTGTAAGTGGCCAGGTTTTCCACAATTAAAACAATTGAAATTTTTTTGAAATGACGGTCTGGCTTCTGCTCGAAAAACATTTGAGCTGTCGTTTGATGCCTCATTCGATCTTTCCTCTGCATTTTTTAGTTTGATTTTGCTTTTTAAATAATCAACAGTTCTCTCCCTCTCAGGCAGAACATCTATCAAATCACCGATATGACTATAGCTCTGTGGCAACGATTTCAACATATAGTTTAGTTTTTCTTGCTCCGTAATAACTGCACCTGCCTGCTTTAATTCATTCACAGCTCTTTCAAAATCGTCGAAGAATAGGGACACTTCAGAATAATTTTTCAATTTGACAGTTTCGAGGTTATGTCGACATACAATTTGTAACGCTGTCGACTTTTTCAGGTACATCTCATCAAACTTTTGGATAATCTCGTAAGCTGAATCTAAGTTACTTATGTATTCCAACTGTTTATTTGTTATTGCGCTGTAAATATAGTTCGTCGCCTGAATATCAAGGTCGTCCCATTTGTCATCGTCGGCACTGGTTTTAGCTCGCGTTACAACTTCTTTACACTTTTTATACTGTAAAAATTTCAGTATACGTATTTTCCAGTTACTGTAGTCAGCTCCGTCAAAAATTGGAATATTTATATCACTGTTTTTCGCCGCCATTATACCGTTGTTTCTTACTGAACTTTTATGCACAAATTATTGTTTTAATGTCTCTTTTCTTTTGCCACCATTTATCACATTGTTTCTCGTAATTTTTAAGCACAATTTATTGTTTTAATGTCTCTTTTTTCTCTTAAAAACACGGACTGCTACCATATTAAAACACGAGGATACGAATCATTCTTTTTTTATTAATATACCAGTGTTGCCATAGCCAATATAAATGTACAAGTATACCAACAATAAGAAACTAAGCTTTTTAGCAGCCGTTTTTGCTCTGGACTGAATAGCTGCACCGAAGTTGAGACTAAATTGAAGGTCTATACCTAAGAAGCTCAAGGTCGTCTTTAGGTGGTAAAGATACACTCTGGACAGTAGGAGCCAAAGTAAACGGTCTCCGCTTAGGGGTAAGCGGACACGCCTGTGTCTTGGCTGCATTGAACTGGACCAAGTTGGTCGAGCCCCAGTCGGACACGGCCTCCAAGGTCGAATTCGTCCGCTGTACCATAGCCTCCCTGAGTGCCCGATCTTATAATCGCTGGCCCGGCCGTTAGAAAGATCTGCAACTGTGCCGTCATCTGCGTACCCAAAGACACCGGGTATGAGCAAATCGTTGATGTGCCGCAAAAATAGAGTTGCAGATAGGACCGATCCCTGTGGCACCCCGGCATTGATTGCCATGAGATCAGACGAGCATCCGTCAATGACGACTCGAATAGAAAGTTGCCGCAGGAAATCAAAGATCCATGAGCATATGACAGGAGGAATCCCATACGCAGGAAGCCTACTAATAAGGCCTCTGTGCCAGACCCTATGGAATGCCTTGGAGGAGAGACACAGCAAGAGCTTCGCAATGCTTCTCAACAGGTTCACCACAAATGTGAGTAGCATATACCAGAAGGTCCCCAGGGGATTGATTTTGGCGGAACCCGTATTGGCAGTCATTGAGGAGATCATACCTTCTAGATATCGCACCCCCAACCGAATAAAGCGGTAAAACTTTTTACCCGACTTTTAATTTTATTACATTTTTGAATTCCGCACATTAACATCTATCACGTCAATTTTTTTCGTACTCCTCAGACGTACATTCACGGAGATATTTACACACACGTGTTTATACCTCCGAAATTAAAATTAGTGTATGTCGGAGAACAAAACCATTACAATATATTACGCGGCCTCGATATAGAAAAAAGTTACCTGAATAAGGACTTTAAAAATTAAAACATTTTTATTCGCCCAAAAAGTAGGAACACGTAGAATTGTACAACTTTTTACGTCGTTATTCTTACTGAACAAATCTTTCACTCTAGACGTAAAGAATTTATACAAGTTCAATAGATTTCTGTTTTTAATGTAATGTACTTTTATTGTCTGGTTTGTGACTGTTTCTATGTTGTAATGATATTTGCAAAACTTTATTAAATAATTATGGACGTATTTGTTCATTATGTCATTGTACTTCTCACTATATATCCAACGATTTAGTTTTGCAAGCTTGCTTGTAAGGCCTGTTCGTCCTCCAGCGGGGAATCCCGTTTTTATCAGTCATCGGGAAAAGTGCAGATGACAGTGTTGAGTGTAATAAGTGAATATAATATTTTGAAAACATGTCTTCTTTGCAACAAAAACTTACGGAATTCGCAATGCTGACGAATGTTGAACATGATCGACGATCAGAATGCTTGTAAGTACTTAACGTAATGTTTTTTTTTTTTTTTTTTTTGTTTTGTTTTTAATCTGCAATCAGTCGCCAGACTATAATCAGATGAGGTGTATGAAGAATGGCGGTATGTAAATTTAGAGGCCAGTGCCTCTGCATTACTTAAATAATGTGGTTACGTTTTAATCTTTTAACCACAATGGTATTTTGGAGCAATCCTGAAGCTAGAGGATTGGAGTGATGGGTGAGGCGAGCGATGTGTTGTTCTTTATAGTGTTCAATCTCTGTTGCCACGGTTGCCATATTCAGATATTCGTGTATTTCATCGTTCTTTGTGAACCATGGAGCATTTGTTATGGTCCTTAATATATTGTTTTGAACCCTTTGCAGGCATGCTATGTTGCTCTTGCTGGCGACTCCCCATATTGGAATGCCGTATGTCCAGATAGGTTTCAGAATTGCTTTATAAATGAGAAGCTTGTTGTCTAGCGAGAGCACAGAGTTTCTTCCCATTAACCAGTATAGTTGTCGGAACCTGTAATTCACTTGGTCTCTTTTTGCCTTTATGTGATTTTTCCAGGTAATGCGTCTGTCCAAATGGAATCCGAGGTATTTCACACAACCCGTCTGGGGTAAGATGCTGTTTGCCAAGTGTACTGGAGGGCAGTTCTCCTTCCTTAGAGTAAAGGTGATGTGCGTTGACTTCTGAGCGCTGGCTTGGATGCGCCACTTTTGGAGCCAGTCTGAGGTGGAGTCAAGTACTGTTTGTAGCTTTGCACTAGCGATATTGGGATCACTATCTACCGACAGGAACGCAATGTCATCGGCGTAGGTGGCAACAGTGACGTCGTCTTTGGTTGGCAGATCCGCTGTGTATATGTTGTACAACACCGGACCAAGGACCGAGCCCTGGGGTACTCCAGCTTTGATAGGGTACAGTGAAGAGCGCGCTTCACCTTGCTTCACTTGAAATAATCTGTCCACGAGGTACGACTCCATTATGTGAAACAGGGAGTGTGGAAGATTTTTCTTTATTTTGCAAAGTAAACCTTTGTGCCAAACTCGGTCAAATGCTTGCTGTACATCCAGGAATGCAGCAGAACAGTATTTCTTTTCTTCGAAGCACTGTCTGACAGAATGGTACACGCGATGGACTTGTTCAACGGTAGAGTGCGCCTTACGAAATCCAAATTGATGGTTGGGGATAAGTTCTTCCTTCGTCGTAGCATTCATCAATCTTTTAAGAAATATTCTCTCCCATAATTTCGACAGTACAGGTGTGAGGCTTATTGGTCGATATGAGGAACAAGCGTGAGGAGGTTTACCCTCTTTATGGATCATTACTATCTGCGAGACCTTCCACATATCCGGGAAGTGAGAGACTCTGAAAGTAGCATTAAATAGGCAGGTTAGGAATGTTATGCACTTTCTTGGAAGTTCTTTTAGGATCCGAGGTGTTATCAAATCAAAGCCTGGTGCCTTCTTAGTGTCTAATAATTTGATCTCTCTCGATATTTCTCTGGGCGACGTTGGCTTGAGAGGGAGACACAGTTGAATGTCTTGGTGGAGTATAGTATCCAAGTCGGTCTCATCGCGGTGTCCTTCATTTGGTTTAAATACCTGGCACAGATGAGCAGCAAAAGCCTCTGCTTTTTCTTGGTCAGTTCTCGCCCATGAGTCGGACTGGCCTCTTATAGGGGGGTATGACTGTTGGGGTTCATTTAGGTGCTTGGTAGCCTTCCAGAGTGAACAATCTCCTCGGCTTGCTGGCGACATGTTTTCCATAATATTTTTAACGCTGAGATTATTATGCTCCTTTAGTGCTTCTTTAAGGTCCTTTATTGCACAATTAAGTTTTGTTTTGTCAGACTGATGTCGCGACTGCTGCCAGATTCTTCTTAGTCGTCGTTTTTCTGCTATTTTTTTCTTTATTTCAAAAGGGTAAGTTTTACCAGCCCTTGAATTTCTTCGGGTCGGAGTGTTAATCCATGCAGCAACCTGTATGATGTTCGTTATGTAGCTGCAGGCTTCATCGACATCTCCTTTAGTTTTGAGTGGCATTCTTAAGTCGATGTGGTCTTCTAAGTATAATCGAAAGCACTCCCAGTCAGTTTTTTCGTTATATAGAGATTCACGGACTTCTCGACATATTATAGTGGAACTCACAGTTAGAATCACTGGGGTGTGATCTGATGATCCGTCGAGGCTAGGTTCTATGCTGGTAAAGAGATTGCTTATACCCTTTGTCACAAAGAAGTCTAGCAAATCCGGCAGCTTTTTGGGGTCTGTGGGCCAGTAGGTAGGATCTCCAGTCGATATCGGATGATAAGAGTAGCGATCCACACATTTCTTGAGTTGGCTTCCTCTTGTGACAGTTAATCTGGAACCCCAGAAGGTGTGCTTGGCGTTCCAATCTCCGCCAGAGATAAATCTGTTACCCAGGGTATTAAAGTAGTCTGTGAACATATCTTCCTTTATTTTGTACTTGGCGGGCAGTAAACTGCCGACAGAGTGATGGGACCTGCACGGTCCTCTAATCTGATAGTAGTGGCCTGTAAATGATTAGTCGAGTATGCTTCTAAAAGACAGTGTTTAAGGCCTGATCTAATCACCAGTGCAGATCCAGCATGGGCTCGTCCATCGGGATGTGGGGTGCTATATATGTCGAATCCTTTAATAAAATATGCGCTATTGGTGGTTGAGTGAGACTCAGAGATCAAGACGACATCTAGTCTATTGCTTGCGATTAAGGTTTCCAATTCAAGAATGTTCGTAGATAACCCATTTATGTTCCACGCAGCAATCCGAAGTGATGCCATTATTTTGTGAGTTTTGGTATAATGGCGGTAAGAAGACTAAGCAATGTGCTAATTTGTTGTAAGAGAAGGTCTATTTTTTCTGATTGTTTCATCAGTATTTGTTCTACCATAGAGGTGTGTTGACTGTGTACCGCATCACGTGAATTCGAGGATGTGTTACGGGAGTTTCTGAGGTTTTTGGTTACTTCTGCAAAGGAGGGTTTCTCATCCATCTTGTATGGGGGTGTCTGTGGAATTTCGATATTACCAGTTCTAGACCCCTCGTTGTTCTTTGTCTCGTTATCAAGGTTGGGAATCTGAGTTGGGTGCATTCTAGGTCTGGGTTGTTTCGTTTTTCTGGCTAGAATCTCTTTGTATACTAAGCAGCCCTTGTGGTTGGCAGGGTGATCATGGCCACACAGGGCGCATTTGGCAGGGGTGTTTCGGTCCTTTTTTAAGCAAGCAGATGTTTTATGCCCTTCTCCGCATTTTACACAACGGTATGGCCTCATACAATTGTTTTTAGTGTGCCCATACTGTTGACACCTGTGACATTGGACTATAGTTTTGGGTTTATGAGGATTCTCAATTTTAACCTTTTGGTGGAAGATATATTTGATGTCCATAACGGCCTTGTTGTTAGTATAGGTTCCAGATTTACAAAAAATGTGTTAGTCGGAGTTTTTGCGGCTCCAAATCGGCAGTTTATGATCTCGCCACAAATTTTGTTCCCTGTTTTCTCTATTTCTTCTGCGATGACTTCGCAGTAATGTTGCAGTTTATTAAGTAGGTACTAGGTTTTATTAAACTTGACCTGTGTTGATATACTTATAGATACAGTATATCTTCGGATTTTGAACTCTTTACATTATAGTATAGTTTTGAGCTTTTGACAGTTACAAGTGCTATGTAGCTGATCTGACTTTTCAAAGTGCACTACAGACTAAAACATAAAGCATACCTAATAGTGAACATGACTTCTGTTATTGCGAGTGGTAATCATTAAAACTTAGAAATAATGAAAAACAAGTTATGTAGGTTATAACTGGTCCATAAGGTTTAGTTTCAACTGACAATGACGAAACTACCATACCAAAAGTAGGTACCTCCGTAAACATTCATTCATCAGCGGCACCTACATTTATTATAATCCATACTCACTCATCATCATCATCATCCCAGCATATATACGAGTACGTCCCACTGCTAAACTATTCGATCTGTAGTCGCAATTAAAGTTTCAGGATTTTACAAAATTCCACTGGGAAATCCCAAAATTTACCTATATCGTGGTTTTCATTGAAGTTGATATAGAAACAAATGTCCAAAATTTCAAGACTCTAAACCCAGCGGTAAAAATTTCAAGATTTTATCCCTATCCCGTAAGAATATCGGGATGAAAAATAGCCTATGTGTTATTCCAGAAGTCCAGCTACCTACATACCAAATTTGATGACTCTAAGCTTAGCGGTTGTTATTTCAAGATTTTATCCCTATCCCGTAAGAATATTGAGACAAAAGTATTCTATGTTAATCCAGGTTATAGACTAACTTTTCACTAAATTTCATCCAAATCTGTCTAGCCGTTTCAGCGTGAAGAAGTAACAGACATACTCACTCACTCACTCACAAATTTTTATATTTCTGATACTAGTGTTTACCCGCGACTTCACTCATAAATCATTAGGTACAGTAGCTGAATTCAAATTTAAGGATTTAAAAAATTCTCGTGGGAATTTCCGAAAGTCAAATCATGGTTTCATTGACTTTAAATTAATAATAAAAACAATCATGTCAAATTTCATAACTCTAAGCCCAGCCGCTTTTGTTTCGAGATTTTATCCCTATCCCATGGGAATATCGGAATAAAAAGTATCTTATGTTTTATTCTAGATATCCAAATAGCTACATACCAAATTTTATTTAAATCCGTCCAGCAGTTTCAGCGTGAAAGAGTAACAAACATACTCACTCACTCACTCACAAACTTTCTTATTTATAATTATTAGTAGGATTAATAATATTAAGAAATCCCTTGTTGATTTAAAGAAAAATAACGTGTTAATCAGTGCATTATTATGTAGCTACAATATGTACACATTTAAAAGTTTAAGTATGTAAGGATCAATCTGAACTTAAAAACTAATTTTAAATAACTAACTAGATTATCATAGTTGTTCTGTGTTGATTATACAAGAAATATTTTTCTAGAAGTGAGAGAATACAGTTTATAAGTTCGAATATATACTTTAGTACAAATAAAAAATGTTACAACTTGAAAAAATATAATTATGTTATTATTTTCTACAGAGAAATTTTATTGCCAATGTTTCTTATTTATGTTTTATTAAATGTCCAATAATTTGATTAGTTCTTGAAAAAATATCTGTACACTTATTTTTTGGAAATCAAAATACGTATTTCGATTAATTTAAGCTCATTCCATGTACAATAAATACTAATTTATCTGTTTTTGCTGATTTTGTTGGTTTTTCGCTGACGTCCAGATAATATTTAAGAAATTATCATGATTACGTTCTATTATTGGGTATATTCATAATGAAAGTGGTTGTTCCTTATTATTTCATTAATATAATCAACGTTTGATTACTATATCCTTTGTTTTATCCCGATGATCCCCTGTGAAATCATTTTTACAGAGTTTTTACACTTATTTTCGTGATATTGTCACTGAGTTAATAAAGCAGTAATATTAAAATACTAAAATAATAACTAGTTAAAAGTGCACGAATAAAGACGTAAACGTATAATACGACGCTTAATTATGGCACAAATACTTCTTAAGAATGTATGTGTGTGTTTGTTACAAAATTGTTTTACCAGCATGTTTAGCCGAATAAAGACGTATAAACAGTTTAAAAAAAATGACTCATAAATGCGCATGTGAATATAAATGTAATGTATATTTTATTTTATTTTTAAAGTTTTATGCATTGTTATTTTAATCTGTCAAAACCATATAATAGCTTATTTATTTCTGCGTAGCCTTTCATCAAAACACTAAATATTTCATCAAAAACTTAAGCAATACGAGCGATTTTCCTTTTTTTATTTTTCCTGTAAACTAAGGCATTTCATATTACTGCTTTATTCGGTTGGGGGTGCGATATACCAGGAACTTAGCATTCAATATACGCTCCATTACCTTACATAGTATGGAGGTGATTGCGATAGGCCGATAGTTCGACGGGTCGGCACGACTGCCCTTTTTGGGTAGGTACTGGCTGCACATTAGCAATCTTCCACGATAACGGGACCTGCCCTAATCTGAGGGAGAGCCTGAACAGACTTATCAAAACTGGAGACAGTTCCGGAGCACAGGTCTTTAAAACAATTCCAGGTATATCGTCGGGGCCACTAGCTTTATTCACGTCCAAAGAATGCGTTCTTAAAACCTCCATTTGGTGTATTTTGACTTCCACTACCATCATCAAGACGCGAATTTTCCGCAAACAAAGAGACAAATAGGTTTGTCTTTTTCGCTGCAGTAAGAGCTAGCGACTTATCCGACTTCAGCAGTGGCGGCAGTGACGGGCGACAGAAATTGGATTCCACTGATTTCGCTAAGGACGAAAACGCTTTAAAGAATGTATTTTATTTCTTTATTTTCTTTTTCTCTCCTCTTAGAGGGGTAGGAAGCAAACTCGGCACCGATACAACCAACATGAAGGAATCGCGCTTTCTGTATGACCTTTTTGCAGGACATGGCAGCTTTGCTGAAGAGCTGTTTCTTAACGAGTACATCCGGTCCGGAGATTTGCGACATCGAACATTAGCCCATAGTAAGTAAGCAAGTAGAGTACTCAATATAGCTTCTGCTTGACCGCACTCGGCGTTAAACTATGGGCGAGATTTGCCACCAGTGGATACATTAGAGAAAGGAATGAAATATTCCATACTCTGACGCAACACATCGGCAACAGCTCGATGAATCGTCACTAAAAAAGTAAGTTTTCTGCCATGGATACTAATGGATAGGAAGCAAAGAAATGACGCATCTCATCCCAATCCGCTGACTTGTATCGCCGTACTCGCCGGACACGGATTGAGCAATCGGGAGAAGAGTATTGCGACACAAATTTCACCAGATAATGGTCAGAAGTACCCAAAGAGAAGACACCGACACATTGTACCTGTCTGGATCAGTCGTCAGCAGAAGGTCCAAGCAATTAGGCGTGTGCAAGACAACATCCGGTATGCGAGTCGGCTGCTTTACCAGCTGGGTGAGATCTAGCAAAAGCGCAAACTTGCGCGCTTCTCTTCCTGCATGGTTCGTGACTTGGTACGAGAACAACCAGTCCTCGTGGTGAGCATTAAAGTCCCCCAAGAAAACCAACTGCGCAAGCGTACTCCGTTGCTGAACCACACCTGCCGTGCCGCAACACTCAGGTGATCAAAAAGCCTGGTCGTTTCCAAGTCACCGCTGTACGACCGATAGATCAGAGCGTACACCGTTTGTTCAACGAACGTACAAGCAGACCCCAGCAGGTCTCTTAAATATATGCTCTAGGCTTTACCCTGGGTAGTGCAAGTACGCTATGTTTAAGGGACATTTTATCTGCGTCTCGGTAAGGCAGAGCAAGTGAGGATTCTCAGTCTCTAGATGGTGTTTGACTGCAGCGAGGTTCGGTGCAAACCTCGAATATTCGAGAGGTGCCTGACAAAACGAGGAGCCTGGTCTGGAGACTACAGGGACGCCCGAACCTCCCCAAAGACGGCTTTCGGGTCCTCTCTCCGGTCGCCAACTGGCACTACAGCACATCTTCGGGATTTTTCGCAAGTAGGCGGGGTAGCCTTTCAAAATTGGCGAAACCTCTACTTGAGCCCCCTACTAACTGCGGTCGGACAGCGGAGCACCGTGCTTCGGATTCCGCTACCTTCCACGAACAGGCATCCGGTGCAGCAAACTGATGGCACTGAAACCGGTTTGCACGCAAGTCCTTGCCCAAACCCGTCCCTCCACATGGCTATACCTAACTTTATGCTGGAACACGTCCAAGAGCGTTTGGCAGCTTAACTTAGTTAGGTGGGTGGTGACAAACCGCGGCCAAAGCCTACCACCTGGCGCTACCCAGGGAACACGTGTGGGTAACTAGAGATAAAGCCCACGAACGCGAACAGCTTTATCCCCCAATACGTCACGTGCAATACGACTTTGAGTTTCGTAGTAGCCTTGCAAATGGTCCATTAGTGATAATTCGTCAAAACAATCTGAAAATTAGTATGTTGTATTTCAAAACATTTAACTTGCAAGTCTATTAAGTATTGGTAATGTTTTGTTTTCCGGGCCCGCGTGGGAACTATGGCCCAAGCCCTCTCATTCCGAGAGGAGGCCTGTGCCCAGCAGTGGGACGTATATAGGCTGAGATGATGTGATGAATGTTTTATGATTATCATTTAATAAGGTGCTTAAGCATTATTCAGTTGTAAAATAGTTTGATTTTTGGTGTATAAGCATTAAACACAGTTTGATAAGAAATTGATTAACGCCATTAAGTAAATTGAAGATAAAAAAAACTAGAATAAATATCCCGTTAGTCATCTGAAATTATGATATATTACACCAATTCTTACGTTTAGTCCTTTTACCGGTATCCCTTTACTTGACCGAACTTCATTTGCACGAATTTCATGTGCTATAATATACAAACGTCATAATTTTGTTTCCTATAAATTCATTATCACTACTCATTTTTACCATATTAATCAAATGGCAGAATCTTTGTTTCCTATAAAGTTACTTTCAATAATTTCATTTTTCATAATCATTGTAATCCATAAGTATCACATGCCATAATATCATTTGGACGTCAAGAGGATATACTGATAAATCCCATACGTCAAACAAGCCTTTGAATCAGGTAAATTTTAAGCACATAGATAAGGTTAGGTTAGAATTGCGACATTTGATTTGTGCGAGCGAGCGAGCGAAGCGAGCGAGCTAGACGGTTCGGAGCAGAAGCGACTCGGATAGGTTAGGTTCAGAAGGCTAAGGCGGGACCGAAGCGCAGCGTTGTGGTATAGTACATAAGCACTTCATTATATAAACCATGTAACCTGTATTTTAAGGCAGTATTAAATCATATTCACTCCGAGTTGGTTGTTTGGATTGCTCTCCAATCATCAAAACCCTACATGGCGACCTTGCCAGCCGCGCGTCGCCGCGCGCGCCGCGTTCGTGGTTAGTGTATGTAAACATAGACTTTTACGGACAAAGTGCATCATGACACAAAGAGACGCCGTCGAATTACAGGAACTGGAACGGGTGTTGTACAAATTAAGTGAACTCTGTGCTATAATTGCAGTGACGGTAATAGGCGGATACGGACTTTATAAATTGATCCGCAGATTCTGAACATTCTTAAAAATGGGTGGACAAAGTACAAAGGAAGAAAAAGAAGAGATCATTATTGCTCAAAATGCAGCCGGTGGAAGTGGAAACTCAGCCACAGTACTGGAGTTTCGTTCACACATGACAACAACAAATATTTTTCTCTCCGTTATATGTGTTGTCCTGGTCATTGCGGGAAGCATCGCGATTTACAAAGCTTATCGTCGGTGTCACCAGAGGTGGATCCGCAACGAGATTCGAGCGAACAGAATTCGGTCCGTCAACCGCCGCCAGCAGGAGGCCGAAGCACGACCCCATGGAAGCGACAAAACGAGTAAGGTGTAACGTGAATTTGTGAGTACTTCAAAGTGTTTTTTTTTTCTCTTCATGTGTGTGTCTGGTGTTAACTTACGCTAAAAGTTTTACTCGTCTAACAGTGCACGATGAGTTAAAATGACAATGACAAGTAATTTAGGCTATGGAAGATAGATTAGAAAATATATATGAAACATTATTATATATAAAAGAGTATATTGTAAAGATAGGCCCACGCAAAAGATCGGAAAAATTGGGTATCGATAAATTTGAAGAGGCTAAGCAATTAAATAACGAATTCTTGGATTTATTTCACTCTATTACTGATAAAATTGTAAAAGGTGAATATAGTCAGCAACAAATAACAAATTTAGAGAGTACTTTTAAAAATATCAAAAAAATATACGACAAAATAGAACAATTACGGCACGGTAGTATTGTAAAAGTAAACACCATGCCACAATTTGATTTAAAGACTGCGACGTCTCTGTTACCGGTTATGACTGGAACAGAGGAAGTCACCAAAAAGTTGATTGATGCTATCGATTTATATAATTCAATGTTAGACGGTGCGGATGATCAAAAATTATTGGTAAACTTTGTTCTAAAAACACGATTGTCTGAGAGTGCTAAGCTACGTTTGAAACAGACTTACGACACTTGCACTACCCTTATCGCGGATATGAAGACTCACTTACTGACCAAACAGTCAGCAACGGCCTTGCATGCAGAGCTAGCTCGTGCTAGACAAAATTCGGCTACTATCGACGAATTTGGTCAAAGATTGGAAGATCTTTTCGTAAGCTTGACCATTTCGCAAGCAAACAACGACAGTACATCATTTGACATTTTGAAACCCATCAATGAAAATTTAGCAATTCAAAGATTTACGGATGGCTTGCGACATCGTCACCTAAGTACAATCATAGCAGCCCGAAATTATTCGTCATTAAAGGACGCAATAAGAGCCGCAAAAGATGAAGAATTAACTTCTTCGCGGATAGAGCCGGAGGGTTCAATTTTTATGTACCGCCGTGGTAGACCAAATTTCAATCGTCCCTTTGCTAGACATGCGACAGTACAATCTGGGTACAACCGGGGTACAGGCGCACCATTTAGAAGACAGGACACGGTACATGAACATACGGCACGGAATTTTTCATCTTCAGGTAATCCCCCGGGGAGGATTTAATAACGCGCGTAGTAGCCGCGGAAGTCGCGGGTACAGTCGCGGCACACCGTCGCAACGACAAGTGTTCCGTAGTAGCAGTCGTCATAGCTATCGACAAAACAATGCACATAATATAAATTTCATGGAAAACCATGATAATGATGGGCAAAACGAAGAGATAGAGTTTTTTCGCTCCTAATTACATACTCACGTGTCATTATAATAATTCCGTGGAACTCGCTGTAGGTAGCACCAAACATGGATGGCTTATAGACACGGGTGCCTCTTTGTCAGCAGTGAAATACGAAACAGTGTGTAAATTAAACTTACCCATAAATGAAGAGTGCATAAATATAAATGGTATCGGAGGACAATTGCAAACACTTGGCTATGTTTACATAAACTTTTCTATAGATGGTCAGGAATTCAAACACAAATTCTACGTACTAAAACAGGTACCTTGTTTAAATGATGGCATAATCGGTCAAGATTTTCTGAACAAATATAAATGCATAATTAATTTTGAACATAATACAATAACGTTAACAAAATTGGGCAAAAAGACAACATTACCATTAAAAACGGGATCTTTAGGTAACAATTGTTATCTTAATATTCCGGCACGATGCGAAATTTTTTTTAAAGTAAATACTGATGAAACAGAACCATGCGTTGTTATGCCCCAAGAACTTTGTGATGGTATTTTTATGGCTGGAAGCATTTGTACACCACAAGACGGAAAAATAACGATTCAAATTTTAAATACCCGTGATACTGTACCAATTAGCTACTTTAAACCAAACTTAGACAAACTTTCGAATTATGAAATTTGCAGTTTTGAAAAAAGCAAAACAGACGGAGAAAGAGTGCGGAAAATGTTTTCATTGTTAAAACTAGACCATTTAAATAAAGAGGAGAAAATTTAAATTCAAAACATATGCGCAAAATTTTCAGACATTTTCTATTTACCAGGTGATATTTTAGGGACCACCAATCTTTTCCAACAAAGTATCAAATTAAAACCAAATTCCAAACCAATCTATACAAAACAATACAGATTACCATTTTCTCAGAGGGAAGAAATGGAGGAACAAGTTCAAAAAATGCTTACTGAAGATATTATAGAACCAGCCAAAAGCGAGTGGTCGAGTCCACCAGTCCTTTTGGTACCAAAGAAGTCAGATTGAAAATCAAAAAAGTGGAGACTAGTCATTGATTTCCGAAAATTAAATAATATTGTAACCGATGATAAATTTCCTCTTCCAAATATCACCGACATCTTAGACTCACTATCAGGCTCAGTTTATTTTTCTCAGTTAGATTTGACACAAGCGTACTATCAAGTTGGTTTAGACCCTGAAAGCAGACCATACACCGCTTTCACTACAAGTTCTGGTCAATACCAAATGAAACGATTACCGATGGGCCTCAAGACTAGCCCAAGCTCTTTCTCTCGTTTAATGACAGTAGCCATGGCAGGATTAAATTTTAGATAATCTAATTTGTTTCGGTCGTAGTTTAGACATTCATAACAAAAACCTTATGGATATCATGTTAAGATTGAGAAAAGTCAACTTAAAGTTAAACCCCGAAAAATGTGACTTTTTAAGAAAACAAATCTTATACTTAGGTCATTCGGTATCAGCCACAGGCATTACACCAGATCCGGAAAAAACAAAAATTATTGAAAATTACCCAACCCCAACAAATGTCTACGAAACAAAGCGGTTCGTTGCTTTTTCAAATTACTACCGGAAATTTATTCCTAATTTTGCGGAAAAATCCTTGCCATTGAATGAATTATGTAGAAAAAATGTACACTTTGTTTGGAACGACAAATGTCAAAATGCTTTTGATACATTAAAAAGCTCGCTATTATCCCCCCCCGTACTTCAGTATCCAAATTTTGACAAACACAACACATTTATTTTAAAAACAGATGCTTCCGGGTACGCAATCGGATCAGTATTATGTAACAGTGACCATAGACCAATTGCTTTTGCAAGTAGAAGTTTGAACCAGGCGGAAAAACGATATCCAACCATTGAAAAAGAGTTGTTAGCAGTGGTTTGGTCAGTAAAGTATTTCAGACCCTACCTTTACGGTAGAAAACTTAAAATAGAAACCGATCATAGACCCCTCGTGTACTTATTTAATATGACTGATCCTTCCAATAGACTCATGAAATTTAGGTTAATATTAGAGGAGTATGACTTTGAGATAGAATATGTACGTGGTTCCGACAATGTAGCTGCAGACGCATTGTCGCGAATTTGTATCACAAGTGAAGAGTTAAAGAAGATGAATGAACATATTATGAATGTAATGACTAGAGCGCAAAGTAGACGAATGAATGAAAGTATGATAGAAACCTCTACAAAAAAAGAAATATCTACAAACATAGGTCCTAATCACCCCAGAGTTGTTACAGTACTTAAATTGCCAAGAAAATACATTGAACTAGTGTTTTTACATGACACAGAATGGTACAAAATTCAAGACCAATCAGGAGAAATATCGAAAAACTTAGTGTTTTCCGAAACGAAGGGAATTATATATGGGAAAACATTTACCCAATCGCAACGCGCACGAGATGCCTTTGTGAGGGAAATGAGTTCTTTATATAGTCGTTTAAAAATAGAAGAAATATATATAATTAAAGATAAACAGAATGAAAATATTATTAAAGAAATGTCACAATGCATAAGTAAAATGCCAAAGTGGTCCGGACCACGCGTGTGTATAATAAAAAATGTAGAGAAAATATATGACGACGATACGAAACGCGTCATCTTAAACGACTATCATATGTTGCCCACTAGTGGACACGCCGGTATCAGGCGAATGTTAAATAATATAAAACAAAAGTATTTTTGGAAAGGACTAGAAAAAGATGTTACTAATTTTGTAAAACGTTGTGACAAATGTCAACGTCACAAATATTATAAACCAATAAAGCAACCAATGATAATAACAAACTCAGGCAGTACAGCCTTCGATAGGTTATATTTAGATTTAATCGGGCCCTTAGTTAAGGATAGCAGTAGTTACTCGTATATATTAACACTACAATGCGACCTCACCAAATACGTCGAGGCGTATCCGATTACTAGTAAAGACGCAGTGACCGTAGCAGCCGCATTTGTAAATAACTTTATTTTAAGATATGGCATTCCAAATGAAATAATACACGATAAAGGCAGTGAATTTATTAATAGCACCTTAAAAGAAGTCTGTAAACTACTGAAAATCAATCAAATAAATTCCACAGCATACCACCATCAGACAATCGGTTCTTTAGAAAATTCCCATAAACATCTGATTGCATTTTTAAGATCACAAATAGACAATCAGCCACAACAGTGGAGCACGTGGTTACCATACTGGTGTTTCTCATACAATACTACCGTACACACTTCAACTAAGTATTCACCTTATGAATTAGTATTTGGAAAGCAATTTAATTTACCGACCAATTTAACTACAACCATTGATCCATTGTACAACATTTATGATTATCCACTAGAACTAAGATATAGACTACAAAAATCGCAAATGGATGCGAAAAATAATCTGTGTAAAAGGAAAGACATAAGAAAATTAAACTATGATACATATGTAAACCCTGTAGTGTATAAGTCAGGTGACTTAGTATTAATTAAGAACGAGAGTGGAACAAAATTAGACCCACTATATTTGGGTCCCTATCATGTTGTTAAAGATCAAGAGCCTAATGTAGTCATTAATGACAAAGGCAAAAATATAACTGTTCACAAAAATAGAACAAGGCATTATATTACCTAAAAATAACATTTTATATTTTATTTGGTAAGAAAAAAAAATATTACTGTAGAAATATATATTTTTTTAAAGTTCCGTGGGCGTGTGGTATAGTACATAAGCACTTCATTATATAAACCATGTAACCTGTATTTTAAGGCAGTATTAAATTATATTTACTCCGAGTTGGTTGTTTGGATTGCTCTCCAATCATCAAAACCCTACAGCGTAGCTCCCGCCTTAGCCTTCGATGTTAGGTTTTTTTTTTATAACAGCCCGGATAATAAAGATAATAGATAGATTAGTAATAGAAACCAACATCTCAAGTACGCGGAATAGGAGCTCCGCGCACGTACGTAGCCACGATGAATTCAGAAAGAAACAATATTTGGTATGGCGTTTGAATATTCTATTAAATGATATTATTGCACTTAATAATATGGAAAACAATACTTATTGCATTCGTATCGTTATGGCATCAAAGTTGCGAGAAAATAAGAATATATCAAATAAATTTTCTGGTAAACGAAACATTCGAGCAAATGAAGTTTCGGGCATGTGGAGTTCGGGATAATGAAATTATGGCAATTAAACTTTCGGTCAAACAATAGAAAACCCCTTTTACCTTATTGTGTTCTCTCAAAAATTTAAACGCTAATGACTAAAGCGCCACCTATCTCCTGAACTATTGTAGGTACTTAGGTCAAAATTATAGATTTCAGTTAATAGTATACTGAATTCACTTTCATACAGTCTTAGAAATTCTAGAATGCGTTCATAAAGAAACGAGTTATGAACTTTTTTCGTCAAAAAAAAAAACTTTAAATCGCTCTCCTGTAAAGTTGGTCAAATATCGCTTTAGTATCTTTACCTCCGAAGCGACGATATGTACTTTAGTTTCCTGTTAACCTTAGCGGTCCCCCGACACCGACGACGCTTAGATAAAAAAAAATATTACTAGGTACTTGTACTAAATTAACTTAGGCTAATTTTGCGGGAAATCAGCATAGTCCCCGCGGGACAGGGATAAACGAATTCTTCGCAGATGAAGTCACAGGCAACAGCTAGGCAGTGCATACCTAATTATTTTTTTACTTTTTAGTTGTCCTTTTTTGGCTCCTTTTTTCGTTTTTTTTTTACCTACTTATTTTGCCAAAGGTTTATCCAATTATCAGCAAACTTCACTTATACAGTGTCCTTAAAATTTATACTTTATATTTAAATTCTATTTCCCAAAGTTCGGTTTTACAGATCATTCGATCTCCATCCGATCCAAAATTCAACAATTACTTGCTATAACCATTTACAATCGATCAGCTGTTTTTAGTTTATTAAATGTAGGTAGCTACGTCAGAGTATTTAACCACAATAGAAGTAATCTAACCAGTAGTCCGACTTCATACTAGAGGGCCAAAATCGACGCCCGGACTCAGCGTGACTCAGCGGCGCGTTTTACACTGCAGCTAACTCAGTTAAGTTCGTAGTGCCACAGAGCCACTCCGCGCGTTGCGCAAGTCGGTCGCGTTCGCTGCGCTGCGCCATCCGCTCTAATCGCCTCCGATTCGATTTCGTAACGTGGCTAAAACGCTTCGGAGTAAATATTTTATTTAATAATGGCGGCGTCAAGAGATTGTGCGTATTGCAGTGTTTACGGGTGCCTAAATACAACAATTATAAAACCAACATTGTCATTTTTTCAACTTCCTGCTGATGCTGAAAGGTAAGATTAATACCTATTAGGTAGGTACTTTGTTATTAGTTCATTAAAATAAAAAATATGCGAATCGCTATTTACAAATTACATCTTCTATCAAAATATAAATCCGAACGAATTTATGAATTTGAACTAATATTAATTCACATTTTTAATAAAAACGTGTTTAGTCTAAAACAGTCTTGTTGTTTACATTTTTTTTATTTTGGCCATCTGTAGTTCTGCATTTTGACTTGGAAATGAACGTGTCTGTCTGTGTGTTTCTGTCTGCGTGTGTGTCTGTCTGTGTGTGTGTCTGTCTGTGTGTGTCTCTGTCTGTCTGTGTGTGTGTATGTCTGTGTATGTGTCTGTCTGTGTGTGTGTCTGTCTGTGTGTGTGTCTGTCTGACTGTGTGTGTGTCTGTCTGTTTATGTGTCTGTCTGTTTGTGTGTCTGTCTGTCTGTCTGTGTGTGTGTCTGTCTGTGTGTGTGTCAGTCTGTGTGTGTGTCTGTCTGTCTGCGTGTGTGTCTGTCTGCGTGTGTGTCTGTCTGCGTGTGTGTCTGTCTGCGTGTGTTTCTGTCTGCGTGTGTGTCTGTCTGCGTGTGTCTCTGTCTGTCTGTGTGTGTGTATGTCTGTGTATGTGTCTGTCTGTGTGTGTGTCTGTCTGTGTGTGTGTCTGTCTGTGTGTGTCTGTCTGTGTGTGTGTCTGTCTGACTGTGTGTGTGTCTGTCTGTTTATGTGTCTGTCTGTTTGTGTGTCTGTCTGTCTGTCTGTGTGTGTGTCTGTCTGTGTGTGTGTCAGTCTGTGTGTGTGTCTGTCTGTCTGCGTGTGTGTCTGTCTGCGTGTGTGTCTGTCTGCGTGTGTGTCTGTCTGCGTGTGTGTCTGTCTGCGTGTGTGTCTGTCTGCGTGTGTGTCTGTCTGCGTGTGTGTCTGTCTGTGTGTGTGTCTGTCTGTCTGTGTGTGTGTGTCTGTCTGCGTGTGTGTCTGTCTGTGTGTGTGTGTCTATCTGTCTGTGTGTGTGTGTGTGTGTGTGTGTGTGTGTGTGTGTGTGTGTGTGTGTGTGTGTGTGTGTGTGTGTGTGTGTGTGTGTGTGTGTGTGTGTGTGTGTGTGTGTGTGTGTGTGTGTGTGTGTGTGTGTGTAGCGCTTGGACCGCTTTCATTGCGGTTTTTTATTTGAAAGCAGGTTTTTAGCAATGATTCTTAGACATGTTTTATCAAAATCGGTCCAGCTGTTCTTAAGATAAGATAAGATATATTTTATCTGTGCGTCTGTCTGTTCTGCCCATCCGTCCGTCTATATGTCTGTCCGCTGTTTAACTGAAAAACTGTAGCATTAGGATTTTTAACCCACCGCAGTGGATACATTATTATTTCTATAAGGTCAACCGGGGCTATTTCGCCTACGGGGCTAATGCGTCCATTCCAATTATCATAAGGATGAGAATTTTCTACGTCATAAAATTCAACAACAAGTCGTTTCGAACTTGCCTTAATAGGCGTAAGTTTTTTTCGATTACCAACTTATAATTAATTAATAAAAAAATAATCATAAAATTAACATACGTTTTATTTCTACACCTAAAACTACACACATACAATAAAAATCTACACACATCTGTTTTACTTTTTGTAGTTGTCAACCCTAGCGCTCCGCGCAGCCGTAGGTATAAATTTCAAGAATACGGCCGAGTCGGAGTACTGTTAAGATTACTTTTACTGTGATTTAACGGTTAGCGCGTCGCTGTTAATTACTTACATCAGTTAAAGTAGGTTTTATTCTTAATACCTGTTGTGTAAATGAAAGAGTAACTGGATGACAACTGATTTTATTATTTTTTCTATGTCTACCCACAACATCTTCCCCATAAATGAAAAGAAAACATAACACAAGTTACTTAAAAATAAAATACCTAAGCCCATCACCAACCTTAAATATTTTAACATTTTTTTTTTTTATTTTTTTTTTGCTGCTTTTTCTTACATAACACCAAGTTAATAAGTTACTTAAATCTAAAATATAAGCCCATCACTAGCCTAAAATACTATAACATTTTTTTTTTTTTAATTGTTTATTGCTTCTTACGTATTGTATTGTAAAACTCTTAATTTTCCATAAAACATTTGAAATAACAGAACCCAGGATAATAAGATGTACAAAGGCGAACTTATCCCTTAAAGTGAATACGTAATTATATAATTTATACACTTAAATTAGTTAGGTATGTTTTTTTTTTCTAAATGTAATCATTGGAGAATGAGATTCAGTAACAGTATCATCAAGTGATCCTGCAGATGAATAGCAGTCCTCATCAGGTGATACACTCTCGTCCCCTGTCTGACTTTGCACTAAATTTTGATCGTCATGTTTTTGTTGTTTATTTGGAACGCAATGTTGGGGTTCACATTTTATTAAATGTCTGCGATTTCGACGGTAAATTCCCCTTTTATTTTTGACAATGTACGATCTTGGAGTACCATGTTCTGACACTATTTGACCTCTCATTCTGCAATTTTGATCGATTATAATAACATCGTCTCCTTTATTTAATTTAGGTAATTCTTTACAATGTTGATCATAGTAGCGCTTACTCCTTAGCTGTCTATTAATGAGCTCATCGTACTGGTCAGCTGATGCTGGGTTTGGCTGCAAAAGTTTTGGATGCACCGGCAATCTACACCTCAGCATCCGGCCCATCAGTAGTTGTGCAGGAGAATTCAAATTTTCCCTGGGTGTGTTACGATAGCTAAGTAAATTTAAATGGAGATCTGAATTACTTCTTATTGACTTCTTTAATATGTTCTTAATAGTCTGTACCGCGCGTTCACTTCTTCCATTGGCTTGTGCATAATATGGTGAAGAAGTGACGTGCTCAAAGCCCCACTCTTCGGCAAACCTGTTAAAGTCTCTACTTGTAAATTGTCGAGCATTGTCACTAATAATCTTTTCCGGTATTCCGTACCTTGCGAAATTTTCCTTCAATGCTTGTATAACTGTTGCACTTGAGATATTATTTAACTTTGATACTTCGACAAAGCCTGAATAATAATCAACTATGATTAAATAGTAATTCTTTAAATACTCAAAAATGTCCGTACCTACTTGATTCCACGGCAATTTCGGTATTGTTATAGGTATTAGCGGCTCCCGACTAGGTGCATTTGAATACTCCTGGCACACCGAGCAGCGTTTCACATACAGTTCTATATCCTTATTGATACCAGGCCAAAACAACACTTGTCGCGCTGGCCTCTTACACCGATCAATACCCAAATGACCATCATGAATAATGCTGAGCATGTTCTGTCTCATTGATTGCGGAATTAGTATTAAACTGTTCTTAAATATTATACCATCTACAGAAAAAAGTTCACTTCTCATTGACCAATAATATTTTAAATTGTGTGATACATCATATTTATTCGCGGGCCACCCTTGATTTAAATATTTCAATAGCTGCACCAAATGTTCATCCTTTTGTGTCTCTATTCTAACATCATTTAATTTATTTTTTGACATATTGACTTGACTCATTAAAAGATCGACTTGATACATGATTCCTCTACTTATAGTGTCATCGTATGTTTCGGGCAGAGGGGCGCGCGACAAAGTATCGGCTAAATACATGTATTTACCTGGCTTATATATAACTGACAAGTCGAGACCTTGCAGGCGTAATAGCATTCGCTGTAAGCGTACTGGGACCGACTGTAACGGTTTTTTAAATACACTCTCTAGGGGCTTATGGTCGGTTTCTACGACTACATTCTTTTTCCCGTAAATGTATTGTCGAAACTTTTCACAGGCAAAAACAATAGCGAGCAATTCCTTTTCTACTTGCGCATAGCGCTGTTGCGTGTCAGTGAGCATGCGCGAGGCGTACTCGACCGGGCGGCCGGCCTGCAGCAGCACGGCGCCCAGCGCCACGCTGCTCGCGTCCACCGACAACACGCACGGCTGCGACACGTCGTACAGCGCCAGCACCGGCGCCGTGCTGAGCAGACTTTTCAGATTATCTAGTGCCTTTTGATGTGTCGACTCCCAGACCCAACACGACTCTTTTTTTAATAAAGTGGTTAACGGTTTTGTATGCTCGGAATAGTTTGGTATAAATTTTGATAAATAATTGGTGGCCCCTAAAAATCTTTCTAGACCCTTTTTATCACACGGGGGAGGCATTTCGACGATCGCTTCGACTTTACCTAGATCCGGTTTCATTCCTTCTTTATTAAAGATATGACCTAAATAGGTAACCTCCTCGACACATATTTTGCATTTGCTTTTATTAAATTTTAAATTGTTAGCCCGCGCTATTTCTAATAAAGCATTCAATCTTTGATCGTGTTCTTGTTTAGTTCGCCCCCAGCAAATTATATCGTCAATGAATGATTCGACTCCCTCCAAACCTTCTATTAATTGTTTAACCCTGGCATGGAACACTTCCGGTGCGCAGTTTAATCCGAACGGCAGCCTTATAAATTGGTACCTGCCAAATGGCGTGGCAAAAGTGCACAAGTCTGCACTCGCGTCGTCTAGTTTAACTGCCCAAAATCCAGAATTAGCATCCAATACCGAAAAATAACACGCCCCGTGTAATTTCGATATTAATTCACTAAGTGTAGGTAGTTGAAAATGTGCCCGTCGAATAGCACAATTTAATGGACGCGGATCGAGGCAGATACGTAAATCACCATTTTTCTTAGCGGCAATCACTATCGCATTAACCCATGCCGTGGGGTGGGTGACCTTTCTTATCACACCTATCTTAATCATTCTGTTTAACTCGTCATGCAACTTTTCGCGCAGGGCAATTGGTACTTTACGCGGCGCGCTTACCACCGGCGGAACACTCGCATCAACAACAATACTATACTCTCCTGGCAAGCACCCTAATCCATCGAATAAATCAGAGTAATTGTTAAGATTTATACTATAAATACGACGTATTAACCCCATCTGAGAGCACGCTTGTCTGCCCAGTACACTTTCACATGTTAAATTTGCAATCGCAAACCGCAAACAATAATTATTATTTTTATGCCTCCAAACTAGATCACATATACCTCTTATTGGTATGATATCGCCGCTATACGACTGCAACTTAATATTATGTTTTTGTATAATAATCGAGTCACTAAACCCTAATTTTTTAAAACGCTCGTATGACAGCACATTAATGTCGGCTCCCGTATCAAGTTTAAAATTTTCTAAGCCACCGGCACAGGTCAAGTTTTCATACCATTCATTAATGATCGAGCGCTTGACAGTTGAAATGTTTTGTACTACAGAAACATAAAATAACTCACAGTCGTCCTCGGACTCATCCTTGTCTTCGCTATGGACACCGATGTCATACATTTTTTTAACACCATGCGGCATGCAACACATTCTTGCGTAATGACCGTAGTTTTGGCACACGTAACACTTCACTTGAATAGCGGGACACGCTCCCGGTAGACACTGCATACCACACCCGCGGCACTGCGCGCCCGGCGGGACCGCGCGGGCGGCGGCGGCGGCGGCGGCGGCGGCGGCGGCGGGCGCGCGCGGCGTCGCCAGGCCCCGGGCCCGGCCGCGGCCGCGCCAGCCGCCGCGCGGGCGGCTCGCCCCGCGCGCACGCACCTCGTCCACTCTCGCGGGCCCCGGCCCGCGAGCTTCCAAACACCTGCTACCGTCAGCTGATACTTCGTCCGCCTCGCATATCTTTATTGCCTTGTCGAGAGTTAAATCGGATTCCCTCAGCATCCGATCGCGGACTACTCCGTTGCTTATACCACAAACTATGCGGTCGCGAATTAATGAATCTTCTAATGATTGAAATTCACACTTTTTACTGAGGAGTTTCAATGCCACTACATATTGACTTATTGTTTCACCGTGTTCCTGGTCACGAGTGAAAAAATTATACCTTGCTAGCGTGACATTCGACTTGACTCCAAAATATTCATCAAATTTTTTGAGTAAAGCCTTGACGTCATCTCGATCGGACTCATTCTCAAAAGTAAATGTTTGATAAACATCAAAACCGTCCGATCCAATTAAATTAATTAAAAGGCTGGCCTGCACTGCTGTTTCCTCTTTGTGCACCCCGGATGCTTTAATAAACAGCTCAAATTGCGTCTTCCATTTACGCCATGCGTCAGCCCGGCTGACGGGGCTGCCATCCAGATTCAGTTCCGACGGAGGTCGCGCGTGCTCCATTTTAGCTAAACACTTTTATCAACAACACTGCCGAGTAATGATATTGGTTTGAACCACAAACAACAACTATAAAGCACAAAATATTAAATTTAAATCACCGCTGCCACCATGTTGTGTAAATGAAAGAGTAACTGGATGACAACTGATTTTATTATTTTTTCTATGTCTACCCACAACAATACCAATGAGTTAAAGTTCAAAATTATGTAACAACTTTATAATCAAACATCATACCTACCTCGCAATGTAGGCGGGTAGTCTTTGACCGATTAGCAACTTGACTTTATTTAATAGTAGATTGTACAACAAGAGCATAAAACGAGCCATTTTACTCGAGGCGTTCGACACGTCGAGGGGAAAATGGGTTTAATGCTCGAGTTTTACACTCTACTTTTCACTTCGATGGCGACGAAATGAAATAGCAACAGTGGAAACAATGATGCACCTTTTATTTTTCATGCGTTATTATAATAATTCCATTATTTTAATTTTACTGATTTATTATGATTGATTTCATTGATTTTTAGTTTTATATAAATTAAAAAATATTTAAAAAATATAAAGAAACTTTTTTGTTTGTGGCTGTTGACACCTGATTACCTTGGTCTTGAGTTCGTATTAGACGAAGATTTTATTTTATGCACTAGTGCATAAAAAGTCATTTTATGTCGCCTAGATAAACACGAACTTTACGAGCATGAGAAGTGAAAAATAAATTTTATAAATAATCTACATGACAACATGTCGCTCCACGACACCTTATTTTTAAATTTAAATATGGAATAATATTATTTTAATTTTATTTTGAACATCTCACTATTTAATTCAACCTACTTTATTGCGATATATGTAATTTCTTAATTTATCAATAGTTCTTACCCGTGTGGTGTCGGGATAAGAATAACACCTCTCCATTTCTTCCGTGGATGTCGTAAGAGGCGACTAAGGAAATATGTATGTGTAGAAATATTATAAGCAATAGACACTATTACTATAATACCTACCACTCCTATCAATAGTTTTTACCCGTGTGGTGTCGGGTTAGAATAACACCCTCCATTTCTTCCGTGGATGTCGTAAGAGGCGACTAAGGATATAATAATATGTAGGTACTATAGTTTTATATAGGCAATAGTCTACCTATGACTATTACCCAGGTACCATTTTTTTCAAACGAGGTGGGTACTAGCAACAACCTGTCTCGTTGTCAACACGCTGACTTAGTTTTTTTTTCTTATCAATATTGCAAGGTCACGAACCTTGGACTCTTGCTTAGTAGATCTGTCACCCGCTCGCCCTAAAGTAGTAAATTCCATACGATTTTAACGCTAACTTACTTAACTCGCAAAGTCAGTTAGTAATATTTTAATTATTCCCCGCCCCTAGGGCAGTGAAATTTAAACAATTCTAATAATAAAACTAATTATTTTAATAATCGATAACAACTATGTAACTAAATTTCTATCATAATAACTTCACTTGTTTACATCTCTATAAATACATTGCAAGCGACTGGTCTAACCTGCGCGCGCGGCGTTTCGATATGCCTTCTCTCTCGCTGCGTCCCTCTCGCGCTCCATAGAATAGAGCGGGACGCACATAACGTTTCGTCTTCGTGCAGGCGTTCGTAATAACCAGTAATTTCATAGGCAGTCCTCTATTTTTAGGGTTCCGGAGCCAAAATGGCAAAAACGGAACCCTTATAGTTTCGCCATGTCTGTCTGTCTGTCTGTCTGTCTGTCTGTGTGTCCGTCTGTCTGTCTGTCTGTCTGTCTGTCTGTCTGTCCGTCCGCGGCTTTGCTCAGAGACTATCAATGCTAGAAGGCTGTAATTTTGCACGGATATAAAAATAAATTATGCCGACAGAATAGTACAATTAAAAATTCAAAAACAATTTTTTTTAGGGTACCTCCCATAGACGTAAAGTGGGGGTATTTTTTTTTTCTCATCCAACCCTATGGTGTGTGGTATCGTTGAATAGGTATTGTAAAACCATTAGGGGTTTGCTCAAACGATTTTTCGATTCAGTAATTTTTTTGCGAAATATTCAACTTTAAAGTTCAAATTTTCATAAAAATCGAGCGTCCCCCCCCCTCTAAAATCTACACAGGTGGGTCGAAAAATTTGAAAAAAATCAGAATAGTAGTCAGTATATCAAACTTCCAAGGAAAACTATAACGGCTAAGTTTACTTGAGAACTATCAGTAGTTTATGAGTAAATAGCAGCGTAGGGTATAAAATATACCTAAACTTGGAAGATTCCGTATAAAATACGAAATCCTTAGAAAAATATTACTTAATTTTTTCGTAATGGCTACGGAACCCTATTTTGGGCGTGTCCGACACTATTTTGGGCGTGGCCGGTTTTTTATTTTAGTTTAGCATGTTACTTAATTTTCTACTAGTTAGAACACAAAGCCTATCACCCGAGCGGATGCAACTCGTTAAATAAGCCCTTGCCCTACCTATCTAGTGTTACGTGTATCGAGCGGAATGATAACTCGTTAAATATGCCCTTATCGCATGTGCATGTGACCTAGGTAACTTTAAAAAGGACGGAATGGTGAATCCTTTAGCTAGTATGAAATGTTGCAAACAAATAAAAACCCCCTTTAATACCACCATAAATTTTTCTAGCGTTGGGTTAGTTGTAGCTATTAAAACAGCTGACTGACACTGTGTTAGGTTGAATGTTTAGGTTTATGTTTAGGATGATGAATGTAGGTAAATTTGATAGTGAAACGTTAGTTAATTTTATTTCTCAGAGACGGTTTTTTTTTTGTCAGATAAAAAAAAATCTTTCACTGGAAACCGGGGTACTGTCACGGTGCAGTGTTATTAGCTCTTGTCGCTAGATGGCGCTAGTAGCGCATTCTATAAAAAACATTTTATTATTTTCCATTTTTAATTAAATGCGATTGCGCAGCTGTTTTTTTATGGACAAATTGAACATTTTGTTTTTTTTATTTTATACAAACTACCATAGATTCAAATTCCATATTGTCTCTGGTATTTTTATCAATAAGAGGGTAAGCTAGCTAAAATTGTTGAATTTGGACGGTAGTTGTTTTCTTAACAGCTGATTTTTTTTTTTATTCTACTGGAAGGCAAACGAGCAAGTGGGTCTCCTGGTGGTAAGAGATCACCACCGCCCATAAACATCTGCAACACCAGGGGTATTGCAGATGCGTTGCCAACCTAGAAGCCTAAGATGGAAAAAAATATGATGATATTGTTATTGTGTCAAAATTTTGCTTAAATAGACGCACACAGCTAGAATTTCACATTATGCAAAAATCAGAAAACAACAAATACGCTTTCTAAAATTATTTATCTTTATTTCTAATTTTAATAAATTCAGTGAAACTCTGCCCAAATTTGGTAAATCCTTGGGAAATATCAATCTTTACTTGTGTATTTTTATTTTTTGTTTCTTTCAGTTTTTAATTGTATATTTAGCCAAAAAAATTAATAGTTGTCCTCACATTTTAAAATCTGTTTTTAGTAATTAATTTCTCTCGGCTATTTTATTTCAAAATTGTATATTTAATTTTTTCGGGCTTGTTAGATTGCTCAGGAGTTCGTATGCCTCCGGGCCCATCACTGCTATTAACGTTGGAAAGTGTACGTCGTTTTTAATTTCGTTGGCCTTGAAGTACATATCTAGGCGCTCGACGTACATGCTCCAGTTTCCGGAAGCCACCTCAAACTCGCCAATTCGTCCCACCGACATAATTAAAGTTCACCGGGCACACTCACGCACAAATATATAAATAAATTAATCCTCGATCGCCAATGATGTGTCGCTACAAATGAAACGCACGCCCGCTCGTTTAGACATTTAATTCGAGACTGAAGGGTAGCAATACAAATCGTATTAATACTAGGTGCATATATTACATCACTCTCTTCTTAACTTTAACTATCGTTAAATTAGTTAACCTACTACATTACGTTAAGAAAATAGCAGTTAAGCACTTCTTTTGCTGCTTGCAAAGTTTCCAGCTATGTACTTAATTTTACAATAAAAAAAACAATACTGTATCTCGTCTCCTTTTTAAATAAAACAATCCAATTGAAACTTACATCTAACTTAACGATTAAGATTTAAGTTAACATATTTAAACCTCAACTGTGTAGGTATGTATCGATGCTAACTAGCTATGATAAAATATCTAAATATATAAAACTCAAAGGTGACTGACTGACTGACATAGTGATCTATCAACGCACAGCCCAAACCACTGGACGGATTGGGCTGAAATTTGGCATGCAGGTAGATGTTATGACGTAGGCATCCGCTAAGAAAGGATTTTTGGAAATTTCCACGAGAACGGGAAAAATCGGGATTTATATCTTATATTCCAAATAACCCTATCTCAGTAACTAACTATATAACTAGACTCTTCAAATTTGATATACAAGTAGGTATTACATTAACTAAAATATATATTTCATAATTTTTAGAAATTCCCGCGGGATAAGGAAATAACGCGATTTATATATTCAGTTCAACGGAATGGATTTTTCGTTTCACTGGTCGTAGAAAACTGAAATTTAGCATTTAGGTTCCTTGAGGAGTGTAGGGGAGCAATACAAAATGATTACCCGAAATTCTGACGGAAACGGGAAAAAACGGGACTTTTCGTTTTACTGGCCGTAGAAGGCTGAAATTTGGCATGTAGGTTGCTTGAGAAGTGTAGGGAAGCATTAAAGAGATAAGTTCCCGAAATTCCCACGGTAAAGAGAAAACACGGGATTTTTCATTTTACTGGACGTAGAAAGCTGAAAATCGGCATGTAGATTATTTGGGGAGTGTAGAAGAACATTGAGAGAAAATTCCCACGGGAACGGGAAAAAACGGGATTTTTCAATTTACTGGTCATAGAAAACTGAAATTTGGCATTAAGGTTATTTGGGGAGTGTAAGGGAGCACTACAAAACAAGTCCCCGAAATTCTGACGGGAATGGGATAAAACGGGATTTTTCGTTTTACTGATCGTGGAAATTAAAAAATTGGCATATAGGTTGCTTGGGGAGTGTAGAGGAGCATTAAGAGTGGAGTTTTCAAAATTCCCATGAACGGGATAAACGGGGCTTTTCGTTTTACCGGTTGTAGAAAACTGTAATTTTTGATTTAGGTTCTTTGGGGAGTGTAAGGAAAGAAAGAAAGAAAGAAAGAAAAACATTTATTCGTGACGTTTTACAAATTAAAGAGGAAGAAAAACAACAAACATCAACAAATTTTGTCACGAAATCACCCTTGACACAAAAACCCGCCCCTATGGGCGTTGACAATCAGCTGTGTCCGGGGGTAATTATTCTCGCCCTTAAAAGCTGAGGCACAGCTGTAAAATCACATTATACAGCAGCTACTACACTCTACAGCTCCCTTGAAAGCTCCATAAGCCCAAGACTTAGGCAGCTCCGTATGGCTAAGAATCTCACCAGCTCCGTACGGCTACACATCTTCAAAAGCTCCGTACGGCAAGGAATCTACCCAGCTC